>CAUYQV010080307.1:0-22263 GCA_963574575.1 Galagoides demidoff
AGGCACCCGCCACAACACCCGGCCATTTTTTGGTTGCAGCCATCATTGTTGTTTGGTGGGCCCGGGCTGGGGATTCGAACCCGCCACCCTAGGTGTACGTGGCTGGTGCCTTAGCCGATTGAGCCATAGGCGCCAAGCCCCAAGAAGTTTCTTTATGCCTTATTTAAAGATCTAAAGTAACAGCCTCCAAACGGCAAGGCCAGCAAGAGGAGATATCCAATCTACCTTGTTCCTCCATATCAGATAAGAACAAAGAAGTAACGGAGTAACATGTTCTCCATTAAGTTATGTTAAATTGGGTTATGTTGAAAGGGTTATGTGAAAAGGTGTATGTTGAGTGGATTATCGGAAGCTAATCACAAGGTAGTCACATGATGTTTAAATGGATCAATGAAGTCACTGCTGTATGTGCAAAATTTCCTATATAAACCAACTGCAAATAAAGAAGTTCGCCATTTTGCCCAAGTGAGCAAATGGTCATCTTTATTTAAAACACAATTTCAATAAGCGTGCTTATTCTCTGTGACATGGCTTTTCCATGAGACTCTAACGGCAACAGAACACACACACAAGAACACACACAGGGAACATACACACATGGGACACACACAGAGAACACACACAAAGGGACACACACAGGGAACACACAAGTAGAACCCAGAATGGCTTTAGGACCAGCCAACACGGACTCTCTCAGGTGTCACTACAGCTCAGAGCCATTCAACCTCCATGTAAGCAGTGGCCCAAGTCCCTTTCTCTAGCCACACCTCTCTGAGGACGCTCTCTAGCTCTGTGCCTGGACCTCCTCCGCTGGGGCAGCTGGGCACAGACATGCTCCTGCACATCTCTACCCTTTACCTTCCATGTGACAAGGGGACAACTCGGGCTCTGATTCTGCCCTTTGCAGACATGGGTTCCTCTTTCCTGCCTGTGAGAGTGTGGGCTCCTGCCTGGCCAGTCCCTTCTTCCCCATGGGCAGAAAGGAGGGCTTCTCATTCACCCTTCTCAGCCAAGCAGCAGCCCACAGCTCTGGGGGCCTGGGGCGCAGCCCTGCTGTGGGCTTGTCTGCTTTATAGGGCAAAGTGTGACACTTGGAAATGAAAATGTTCTCTAAGGTAGGAGTAATTGCCAGTACAAACAAAAGTCAATATATCCATTTTGTGCATTTTAAGGAAAATACAGTCAATGGGAGCCTTCCTGTCATTAACCATGCAGATCCTGCTTCCTCTCAGAAGGCAGAAAGCTCCATTTTCCTGCCACCCCCTACTCCACTCCCCATGCACACACCCCACTCCAGATGATAACTGCAAACAGGACTTCAGAAGTCTGTGCGGTGCCCAGCCTACCATGCCTTCCTGGGCCCATTCTGGGAGAGACTTCTGACACAGAGGAGGGGTCCTCTCCTCTGCAAACACTGGCTTTATGGAAGACACAGGTCAACGACAAACACATAGACCCAACAACTACAATACGGGAGAGAAAATCAGTTTCTTCACTCATAACTGGGCCTATCTGTTCTTGTGTGTCTGACAGATACCTCGTGCAGCATCTCTCTGCCTTTCTGTCTTTACATCTATGATCTGCCTTTCTACCTGATGCCCCATTAGGGCTGTCTGCTAATCTGTCACCCTCTCTGAGTGTCTGTCTTTCTGACCACCTTTCTGCCCATCTTTCTGCTTACCTGACCAGCTTGTCTTATCTGGGGGTCATCTTCTTGTCAATTTATTTCTGCTGTTCTCAGTGCCTCCAGCCTCCCCCTCTCTCAGGCTCCCTTCATGTAATCACCATCACAATTGAGATATAGAACATTCTATCACCCCAAAAACTCCCTCCTACCCCTTGGTGGTGAGCACCCCTCCATCACTCACCCCTGCACTATCAATGTGTCTCCAACACAGTATACCTTTTCCAGAATACCCATGAGTGGAACCCACAGCGGGGAAGCCTGGAGTCCGGCTTCCATGCAGCCTAATGCCTCAAGATGCACCCATGAGCCACACAGTGTCCAGCTCCTCCTCCATGCTTAGCAGCGTCCCTGGTGGGGATGGACCATGGCTCGGTTACCTGCTTATCAGGTGGAGAACACTGGACTGCTTCCTGGTTTGGGCAGATATTGAAAAAACTGCTGTAAGTACCCACTTACAACTTGTGCGAATGTAAGTTTTTGTTTCTCCTGAGTAGCATCTAGTCGTGGAATGGCTGGATATTCTGATAAAGGTATGCTCAACTTTATTAAATATCATAGAAACTGCCAAATCACCCTCCAAAGTGGCTGTGCCTTTGTTTGCATTTTAAAATATCCAGGGAACCTGTCACCCCAGCCAATGCCTCTCCTACCCTGAGCCACCCCTACCCCCACACTCAGCTGCTCCAGCCACTTGGCCGGTGGCACATTCAGCCCCTTATGCCAGCCCAGCCTTTGTCCAACCCCACACTGGCCTCCCTGAGTTGCTTCCTACACAGCCCCAAAGTGATCTCAACCCTGCCAGGCATATCCCTCTACCTGGCCTAGACTCTGTCCCTGGCTCTGGTCCAGCCCCATTGGCCTTCCTCCTCCCCTCAAGCGCAGGGGAAACCAATCCAAGGTTGCCCCCCACCCCAGGATGCCTGTCCCCTGAATAAGGGCAGCAAGACAGAGGGGCTTGTCCTTGGGCAGCCCCTCTGTGCACCAGGCGCTACTCCAGGTGCTGTTCCAGGTAATTGCTGGCCTCTCACTTATCCCTCACATGCTGCTTTGTGATCAACCCCATTTTACAGAGGAGGAAACTGGGGTACAAAGAAGTCAATTCACTGGGAGTTGTAGGGCACAGAGTTAGGGGGGAACCAGGGTCCCACCCAGGAAGTCAGTCTTCAGGGTTCTCAGATGCACCCTCTAGGGGTTGCAGAGGCACAGAGTTGGGGGGGAACCAGGGTCCCACCCAGGAGTCAGTCTTCAGGGTTCTCAGATGCACCCTCTAGGGTAATGGTTCTCAACCTTCCTAATGCTACAACCCTTTAATACAGTTCCCCATGTTGTGGTGACCCCCAACCATAAAATTATTTTTATTGCTACTTCATAACTATAATTTTGCTACTGTTATGAATCGTAATGTAAATATCTGCTATGCAGTATGGTCTTAGGTGACCCCTGAGAAAGGGTTGTTCAACCCCCAAAGGGGTCGCGACTCATAGGTTGAGAACCACTGCTCTAGGGGTTGCAGTGGCACAGAGTTAGGGAGGGGACCAGGGTCCCACCCAGGAGTCAGTCTTCAGGGTTCTCAGACACACCCTCTAGGGGTTGCAGGGGCACAGAGTTATGGGGGGAACCAGGGTCCCACCCAGGGAGTCAGTCCTCAGGGTTCTCAGATGCATCATCATGGCTACAGGACTGATATGGCCAGTGTGAGAGTCACCCCCAAGGGCCCCTCTCATGACTTTTGTTCTCTGCTACCCATTTATCACTTGGTGCATGGAGGAAGCGCCCTATAAATGCCAACTGAACACTAAGCCACACCTCATTGTCCCTGTCTCTCAGCGAGCTCAGAGGAGAGGGGATGGCCCCTTGGACCCTTCTACCACTCCATGGGGGCCACCTGGCTGAGTGGACAGAGAGGGAAGCTCTGCCTCTGGCATTCAGAACAGGCTTCAAGAAATTACCCCAGCCCAGCACCTGTGGTCAGTACTCCCGCAAGATCCAGGGAGAAATCCCAGAGGCATGTGCACTTGGGTGAGAAATATTCCCACCTCCATGGTGCCTAACCTCCCAGAGAAATTTCAAGTTTCCCTCCATTAGGGAGGGAGGCAACCAGGGTAGCCCGTGTCTGCAGTCCTGTCCCCACAGAGCCGCATACTTTCACACGGGCTGTGGCTGGCACTCCTCTGGGGAGGCCGATGCTGTCAGGCCCCTGCTGTCCAGGCTGGGTCAGTGGGAAAGGAGCTGCAGGTTAGAAAAGAAGCCCAGACATCAGTACACCACAAATGTATTCTGATCACCACTTTTCAAATCCTACATGTTTTCTTGTATTTTGTGCCTTTCAAAATGTTATTCTGAAAGGAAAGCTCATGGATCCTGGCGGTGGATCCCTGACCCTGAGATTGGGGTCTGCCTGTGTGGCGGCTCCCCACCCACTCCCAGGAGAAGCCAGCTGTGCCCTGATCTCTGACTCCTGAGCTCCTTTCCATCTCCCTGGCACAGCCAAGCATTTTAAGGCACTGTTCTTCTGGGTGCCAGCAAACAGCATGGACAGGGAAGAACAAAAGGTTCTGCCCTTGAGGGGCTGACATCAGGGAAGGGCGATGCAGTTTGCTGTGGCCATCATGGGGGCCCAGGGCCCAACTCAGGCCCAGGTCCACAAGATAGGCTCCCATCCCTGCCCCACGCTTCCTTCCCCTCTCCCCACTAGGACCATCGCCTGTGAGGCCCCTCTTCCTGGGAGGGTCTTCCCCAGGCACCTGGCACCCCCCCCACTCATCCCTCAGAGCAGAGAGGAAATGTTGCTTCCCTGGTGCCCCAGCTGCCAGCTTCCCTGAACCAGGTAGATTACAATCAGTGTCAAAGTTGCAGTGGGTGTAGCTCGTGGCCACCCCACCTCCTTCTTGGGAGGAGCACATTCCCCCGGTGGCCTTCTGTGGAGAAGCTTCCAGTGGATAGGCACATCTTGCCCAGAGTTACCACCTGCAAGGACTGAGTGACGGAGCTGTGATGGCCACCTTGAGTCTCAGCAGAGACAACTGCTCTCCACACCCAGTGAAGAGTCAGCCTGACCTGGGCTTCAGCTGGACTATCCCTCCTTCAGCCCCTTCCTGCTTCCCTCTTCCAGTCCAGTGCACCAGAATCCCCATTTCCAGAGGGCCTGGATCAAGACCCTTGTTCAGCATCTATCGCCCGGCCCCACGGATTGAACACCCCAAGGGCCAGTTCTGGCTCACCTCCCACCCCACCACTGACAGGACCAGCAGCATGCAGTGCACAGTAGGCTTTACACTTGAGGGAATTCATGGAGTTCTCATTTTATGTAGGGAAACTGAGGCCCAGAGTTGACCAGTCATAAACACTTGAAGGGCAGAGCCCAGATTTCAGGCCTTCTGGTCCCAGTTAGTTGGGTGAGGAGGGCCCTTGCTGTGTTTTCTTGGCACCAAGGAGGAAAGAGGGCCCAGAACCTTCCTTGAGTTCAGATACCCTCCAGCACAAAGCCCTCCCCACTCTGATCCTGGTTCCCAGTTTTGGGTGCCCCAAGGCTGGGCTTCTCTGCCCTCAGCATGGTTGGTGACCAGGCTTTGTTCAGGCTGGGTCAGTGGGAAGGAGCTGCAAGTTGTTGAGGCCTGGAGAACCCTCTGTGTGGGAGGACACCCGCAGACTTGGCAGCCACCCATCCAAATGCACATGAAGCACAGCTGTGCCTGTTGTCAGCACCAGGCCCCCAGCAGAAAATGAGCGATGACAACCCCTGCCTTTGTGGAGCTCACAGCCTAGTGGGGACAGCAAATAAGCACAGGGAACAATAGCTAGCTGCAGATGGCCTGAGAGGGAGGGTTAGGCAAGGCCTAGACCCAGAGGGATGAGGGGCCAGATTGGCTAAGACCTGGGTAGAGGGTAGAGTGTGGGTCAGCGGAAACAGCATGTGCAAAGGTCCTGGGGTAGGGATAGGGTGGGAGTGCTCAAGGAACTGAAGGGGGAACATGCCTGCAGCACAGCAGCAGGGAGGAAAGACCTCTACCATGGGGAAAGCAGCAAGATTTTATTTGCAGTGTGGTAGAAAGCCAGGGAGGGTTTTAGGCAAGGGGATTTCACGTCCTGATTCTGGTTGTAAGACTAGTCTGGTGCTAGATGAAGAGCAGGCTGAAGTGGGATGGGATACATCTTTGGGGAACCCCACTGCCGCTGAGGAGCACATGGGCAGCTCTAATCTCCACTTATGCATCCTTCCAAGTCATGAGGGGCACCCTTACAGGCTGATTTGCAAAAGGACAAACTGGAATAAGTCCAGGGCAGGATCCCTGGCTGGACTGTCCCACCACTGGCTGAGACTCTAATCTTAGCCTTTGCCACTGGCAGGCTGAGATGCCTCAAGGGGCCCAGTGCCCAGCAGTGTCCATAGGCGTCTAGGTCAGTTGACCAGACATGGAGGATGGTAAGGATCCAGATCCCAGTTGGGATAACATCCCTCAACCAGTTTCCTCTAAAACAGGTGAGCAATGCCTCCAGGGCCATCCTGGCAGGGATGGGCCCAGGGTAAAGGGGGATGTCTCATAGGCCTTAAACTTTGAGTGAACAGGTACTCACTAAACAATCCCCCCTCCCCCTAGCTCAGTGCCCAGGCCTGTTGGAGGTCTGGGCCAGACATCCCCCACTGCGACCTCAAGTGGCCCACATTTCCTCTGAGCGCACCAGTTGTGCCTGGGGAACAGTAAGGAGGAGCAGCACACACCACTTTATTGTAAAGCAGGGTGCCACAGAGTGCTGGCTGAGTGAACATCCTTCCTCTCCTATGAGCTAGGAGAACTCAGAAACACCCTCTTTCTAGGGATGGGAGACTATGGCTGGAGGGCAGTAGGAATGCACTCAAGGTCCCCCAGCAAGCCAGCGGACTGGGGTCTGCCCAGGGCCCTTTGGGGTATTAGCACAGCTAGGCTCAGGGACCTAGGGACTCTATAAAAGTTTTGGGGGGGCACCAACTGGAGCCAGTCTCATGCTCTGGGGGCAGGACCCCTCAGTCAATCTGCCACAGCACTCTGGCCCCAACTGGTTTATGTTCTACTATTGGAGTCCCAGGAAGGTTTCAGGATCAGGGAGGCCCCCACCAGATCCCCAGCAGGCATAGGGTCCTCCCTCCTGGTCCAGAGCCTTCTCAGCCCCCACATATTACAGAGTGGAGTTCGCCACCCCCAGGAATGTGTCAGAGTTTTCTCATTGGGATCATCTGGAATCATCACCTAAATCCAGCAGAATGAGGGATGTCTCAGTCCTTTATGAACTCTGCTCTTTCATGAATTCTGTATCATGGAAACCATTTAGGCAAAGGGAAGAATTCTCTCTCCGAGGATCTCTGCTGGAGTACCACGGGGATCCCAGAGTCTGAACCCCTGTCCAGAGTCTAGTCACTGTACAGGTGTAGGAGCCACAGCCTCTACTGAGGCTCGTCTTAGCAGAGACCACACTGACACACTCTGAAATTCCTCCTCACCCCCACCACAGGCTGGAGCAGGGCTTTTCCCCCAGAAGGGCTTCCTAGCAGAAAGAAGACAAGGCAGCAGGTGCCAGGCTGGGACCCGAAGGAACTTGCACCTGTGTGCTGCAGGGAGACCTTTGGAGGAGGAAGCTTCTCTGCTCCCTCGCAGCTGCAGCCATGACCTGCTTCGCCTGTACCCCGATCCCTGACCTGGGCTTTGCCTGCCACACACGATGCCCCGGGAGCCCCACCGCCCAGTGCAGGGTGAGTGAACCCAGCAAACTCCCAGCATGCAGTGTAGCGGCGGACTTTCAGATACACATCTTGACACCATGGACCTCAAAGAGATCAAAATGCATTTAATGTGGTCTAGTCTCATTGCCTAAGTCTTTAGATACTGCTATAAATTGAAAATAACATGAAAATTCTCCGGTTTCACCATTTAAAATAGATTTGACATTCTGTGACTTACACAGGGCAGCCATCCTGTGCAGAGGCCTCCTGCCGGTGGCTCCCTTCACCCCCCAGGACCCTCCCTCAGGGGGGACCCAGTGGCACAGCACCAGCAAAGCTGAGGGACAGCCACCATGCTCTAAGCAGCACACCGGGCTGCACACACGTGTTCACACAGACACACATGGCCTCCTACACATGACCCGGGCACACGTGCTCACCTCCAGATGCCTCAGCCAGAACACAAGCTCCAATCACCCACTAACCTGCAGAATTGGGAAGGGGGTGGAAGTGGGGGGCTTCCAGGTTCAACTGTGCTGATGACTGGGGCCACCATAACAGCCTTCCAGACTGGTGAGCATTCAACCAGCCCCACATGTAAAAAACATGTACACAGACACGCATGTAGGCAGATGGACACATAACTACCTCATATGCACATGGACAGATCCCGTATCTGCATCAGAGTCCAGTTGCACCATAAGGGAGCTGTGTGTGCACATTTGCACTGCTCATAAGCGCCACAGGTATGCTCTGGCACAGTCCGCACCACTCCCCAGGGGCCAAGTCTTCCTACTCCCGGCTATTCACATCTGCCCTCTCACCTCAAGTACACTAAAGAGGGAGACTATTTTGGTCTTTAGCACAAGCAATAAATAAATAAATAAATAAATACAAAGAAAGGAAGAAAGAGGGCAGGAGAGTCTGGACATGAAGTATCTGCCTGCCTTAGTGAGACAGAAAGCAGCTAGGGGATGCTTTCCTGGCAGGGCCTGAGACAGCCAGGAGGCAGGCCTGGGGGACTTGGGGCCCCAGCTCTGCTCTGGATGGAAGGAGGAAAAACCTAGTCCACCCTGGACTAGAGGGGCAGAGTGAGATCTCAGGCCAGTTGCCGGAGCCACCCATCCCCTCGTCTGGCTATCTGGAAAAGTGTAAGAACTAGCACACCAAATCTACTCGGTGCCCAGGGCTAAGGCAGGGTTAGCAGGGGAGGGCCAGGCCCAGGGGTAGGGGCGAGCTAAGGCCCCTCCCACAGATCCTGAGAGGAAAAAAACCACTGGGCTGCATTGTCCAGTCAGAGATGAAGGTGGGGTCAGAGGCTGTGGCTGTGATCTGGGGTTGGGGTGTCTTTGGGCCCCCTGCCCCTGTGTCTTATTGGCAGCCCATGTCTAGATGCTTCATGGCCTCATCCTCAATGAGGGCAGCACCCTCATCCTGGGCAGCAGCCCCTCCCTCCCTACCCAACCCACTCACTTTGTGACTTAGTATATCCCCTTTTGTGTTCTCTGCCTGTTTCCCCACTTGGACCACAGAGTCCTTGGTGCCTCCTGGTTCTAAGCTGTCTTGGCAGGCACAGGTTAAAGCAGGAGGCAAGCTCCTTCTAATTACTGCCTTCTTGAGGGGCCTTATTCAAGGAAACAGGCTTCCTCAGCAGAGGCCTGGCCCCCATCAGCTGCCAAGAACAAGAGTCAGTGACACAAACCTCTTCCTGACAAAGGGGCCACAGTGCCTGGACATGTGGGGCTAGGGGTGCAGGAAACCCTTCAGTAAAAAAGGAAGTATTTGTTCCATGGCCAGTTTCTCAATTCAGCTTTGAATGGGGAGGGGGTGCTTTAAAGACAGGGTGTATATGTGACAATTCCTCTCTCCTTCCCTGAGAGCTTCCTCTGCCACTCAATAGCAGACCAGACCTGGCTATACGCTAACTGGGCTCCCTGTACTGCCACCTTCCCAAGGCAGATGGAGGGGCTGGCAGGGGCTTCTGCAGTGGAGATGGGGGGACGAGAGAACCAAAAAAGGACAGGAACAACTAGAGCAAGACAATCCGGAGTCTCTAAGGCACGGCTCACACTGTGGGCCCAGAGGGGACAGGGGCTGATCTGCTTCCTCTGAGTTTGGGATCCTGACTTCCCTTCCCAAGGAGCCATCTACACCTGTGGTTCCCAACTGTCCCCCACTGTGGAAGGGATGAAGGCCCCCGGGCAGAAATGAAGAGAGAAGCAAAACATGAGAATCAGGGTGGGGGGTGAACCCTCCGTATCTGGCCCTGAGACGCACCTCTAAGGTACAAAGTCAAACTCAAAAAGCTCAAACCAGTTTCGTCCCAGCCCCCACCCTCCACCCCAGGGACAGTAGAAAGCTTTTATTGTGATCATTAACATGGTCTTGGATTTTCTCACAAATAGAACCTAGTTGGCCCCATAAGCGTGAAGTGCAGGTCCTCGAGCACCGAGCTTGCCAGGAGGGGGAGCCAGCTCCACCTTGGGAACCTACAGGAGCCTCCAGCCAGCTGCTGCATCCTGGCAGAGTCATGGAATTCTAATTGCCCTTTATGTCCCCCCCCCAAGAATTTAAAAAAAACTTTTCTTCATTTGCATGTTAATATTTTTTTTTGTAAACAGTCTTACCCAAGCTAAGGTTGAGAAAGATGAAACCCGGTGTTTCTCCCCAAGTTAAAAACCTGCAAAGAAGGCTGCAGCCTGCCAGCGCTCACAGCAGGGCATGGCCCTGTGGGGCCATTTCCAGGCAGGCTGCAGCTCTATCTTCAAGCAGGAGCCCTTGGCTCCTGTGACCTGGCCCCCAAGAAGCCACCTCCCTGCCCTGAGCCTATGGCAGCCTCTGAGACCAGTGGCCACCTGCTCTGGCCACCCACTCTCCCGCCAACCCTCTGAGGCCATTGCGAAGAAACATAAAATTACTAAAATGCTACCGAGTCCACAACCTGGGGCACCTGGCTCCCGGTTCTGCTCAAACTAGGCCCCTGAGGGGCGCTGCTGCCTCTCCTCTCCCAGGCAGGGGGGTGCTGCACCTAAGCCACCAGTAGCTCAGATTTCAGATTCCCGCCTGTAGGACCGCTGTTCCAGGGCGCCACCACCAGCCTGGAGTCTGTCAAAGTCATGCCTTGCCTGGGGACTGAGCCCGTCTCGGCTGCGGCTGTCCTGATCTCCGTCAGCCTCGTCCTCCTCGTCACGGCTCAGGAAGGCCAACTCATTCTCATAGCAGAAGGAGTTGGTGGCGGGTAGCAGGAACTTGTTCTCAACCAGGTCCTTGGCACTGCAGCGGGGCGTGGAGGGCACCTCATAGGTCTTATGGAAATGCGAGTAGTCAATCTTATACTGGTTCTTCTCCTCGAACAGCACAGGCTCGAAGCGGTGACCCCACAGAATCTCATTGGCCAGGTAAGAGCTGCGGGCCTGGGTGGTCATGGCTGTGGCCTCCACCATGCCCTCCAGGATGACCACAATCTCAAAGTCATCTGTCTCCAGGTCTTGTCGGCTGAT
Source organism: Galagoides demidoff (assembly GCA_963574575.1). Classification (NCBI taxonomy): domain Eukaryota; kingdom Metazoa; phylum Chordata; class Mammalia; order Primates; family Galagidae; genus Galagoides; species Galagoides demidoff. The sequence continues at coordinate 10,883 of CAUYQV010080307.1, forward strand.
GCCGAATAGCGGGCTGGCCTCGTCGATCTCGTGCAGAATGGTGATGGGTGACACCAGGAAGATGCGGTCCAGGCCCTTGTCGAAACCCACGTCAATGTCAATTTGGTCCAGAGGGATGTACTCACCCTCCTCCGTGACCCTGGGCTTGATGAGTTGTGCACGCACATGGGCCTCCACTATGTGGCTCTTGCGCAGGTTGCCCACACGCCACATGAGGCAGAGCTTGCCATCTCGCAGGGCCACCACAGCATTGTGGCTGAACAGCAGTGTCTGCGCCCGCTTCTTGGGCCTTGCCATCTTGGCCATGATGGCGCCAATCATGAAGGAGTCGATGATGCAGCCCACGATGGACTGCGCCACCACCATGAAGACAGCCACTGGGCACTCCTCCGTCACACAGCGCAGCCCGTAGCCGATGGTGGTCTGCGTCTCGATGGAGAAGAGGAAGGCCGCCATGAAGCCATGCACCTGCATCACGCAGGGCGTGCGGCCCCGGCCCTCAGCTGGCTCCAGGTCACCATGCGCCACTGCAATGACCCAGAAGATGACTCCAAACAGCAGCCAGGAAGCAAGGAAGGCCAGTGAGAAGATGAGCAGCATGTAGCGCCAGCGGATGTCAACACAGGTGGTGAACATGTCAGCCAGGTAGCGCTGCGACTTCTCGTCCATATTGGCAAACTCGATGTTGCACTGGCCATTTTTCTTGACGAAACGGTTGCGGCACCTGCGCCTTGTGTGCACCCTGCCATTGCCGAAGCCATTAGCACCTGCCATGGTGACCAGGCGCAGCCCGTCCTCCTCCGATGACACGATGCTGTAGGGGTTCGCCCGGCTGGCTGCAGTCATCCCGGGGGCAGGGGGGCCCCAGCCTGCCCCCAGGCCAGGTCCGGGTGGGGTGGCTCCTGCAACAGAGAGGACAGCAGGTCTGGCTCAGCCCTACTACTCCTTCACTCCTCACCTGGGGCCCAAACCTGACCAGGGAGACTTCCCGCCCTGACGGACCCATGGGCAAGCTCTGGCCTTACCACCTGTCTCAAGCCCACTCTGCCGGCTCAGTGGGAAGAATGGCCCCTCCACCCTCTCAGCAGCTCCAGCCAGAATCCTCAGATTCATCTCAGTGCCTCTTCCACCCATGGCTCTGCTTTCGGAATATATTTAGAATCTGACCCCTTCTCCCCACCTCACAGCCTGAGTCCTTGTCACTGCCTGTCTAAACCAGTGCGGGGAGGGGGGACCCTCACCAGCCTTCCTGCACCTATACCAACCCCCCTGTTGCCACAGCAGTCACAGAAAGCTATGGAAGCTGAGTCAGAGGCTATTCCTGCCTGTCTCCTCACAGCCAGAGTCCCCCCAGTGGGACATGTAGGACTGCTTGGGAAGCCCTGATTCTCCTCAGTCCTTCCCTCCAAGCCTCCTCCCCTCACACTGCCACACGCCTCAGTCCCTGGACTGTCCCTCAAACCTGCTCTGAATGCCCTCCTCCAAGACATCCTCCTGCCGCCTCTCTACCTATGGGCCTTGGCCTCCACACTGCTCCACACGGCTGTCTCTGGAGGCCTCCCTATTCCCCAGGAAGACTGAATGCCTGTCCCCACCATGAATCCACAGAACCAACCCCTCTGACAGAACAGTGACAGCAACATTGATAATGTACCCCAGGCAACACTGTCTCCAACCTGAGAATGCCATTCTGTAAAAGGGTGGGGAGTTTTCTATTTTGCTCCTTGCCATCCTACCCAAGGGCCTAGTGGGGAACTTGCAGCCCTTTGACTCCCAAATGCCCACTGAGCACCTACCTGCACACCACTCCTAAGGGCCCCATACCTGGTGGTGTGGAGAGCAGGGCCGAGAGCCAGTGCCCAACACAGCAACCTAATGGGTAACCTCAACCCAGGGTCTCTGGTCCCTGCTTTCCTCATCTCTAAATGAAGATGGCAGAGCCACTACCCGGGCATGTGGGGAGCACTCAGAAGTGTCACCTATCCCCACCACTGTCACCGGCTGGCTGTGGAGAGCACCTGGCTGAGATCAGCCTGCCACATACCCTCATACACTGCTGGGCCCCCAGGGTAGCCAGCACAAAGCCGCTGACACAGGGCACGGCTGCCCCTTCCCCAACCCCACGGGCTCCACATTGCCTATCAGTGCCAAGGTGGGGCATCTGTGAAATGAGACCACAGCACCGCCTGGCCCTGTGGCCACCAATTCTGTCTGGACTCCTGCCTGCCTTGGCTGGGCTATGCTGGAAGGAAGCAGACCTGGGACTTGCCAGCATGGGCGGGATGCCAAGGAAGAGCCTCTCCCCACCCACAAGGACCCCTCACACCTACAACTCCCACTAGTTGCACTGTGAGGTCAGAGTTAAACAGGGCCTTGGGCCCTTGAGCACCTGCAGCCAATTTACCTGTAAGACATGGAGGCCCCCAGGAGAAGGTCCCAGGCTGGCCAAGCCTCCACTGTGGGCCAGCTGCTGTGCAGAGCCATCGGCAGACCCCAGGGGCCTTTACAAACAAGGGACTGGAGGCTCACAAATGGGAAGCGACTCATCTGAGTCCCACAAGCAGGAGGTGGCAATGCCAGGATTCAGCACAGGACTGTGTGACCAGATTCTGCCCAAGTCCATGCTAGCCAGGACCTAGAAAAGCCAGTCTCTGATCTCTGCTCCAAACACCTGGGAGACAGGTAGGAGTGGGGCCTGACCAGCCAGCAGGCTGAGCATCCCCAGGTGCTGCTAGAGCTCTGGCTCCTGGAGGGTGAGGCACTCACAGCAGCTACTGCCTGAGGAAGCCACATGGAGAGCAGGCAATGTCTTGGCACCCTTCAGGGCCAGACACATCAGCAGTGCTCTCAGGCCACCTCTCAGCAGTGCAAAGTAGCTACCTCATTACCTTACTCTGAGAATGGAGGAAGTGACTCCTCAAGCCACACAGCTATTAAGCAGGAAAGCTGAGATCTAAACTGCTTCTATTTAACTCACGGTCTCCCTCCATGGGCCTCTAGGCTCCTCAAGGGATGGAGGAGCCATCTGCCCCCCCCCCCATGGCTACTCCAGGTGACCACCTCACCATGGGTCTGAGGTGCTGAGGCCCGAGGCCATAATGGCCAATGCTGCTTCTACCTGGGCCAGGAGGGAGGGAGCTGGCGGTGGTGGGGACCCCCAGGGATATGCTAGGAAGATGGCTTAGCCCCAGATTCCTGGGCCTTCCAGTGGGAAGTAGCCAGGGCTGGCGCACTCAGATGCTGGTGAGTGGCCACCAGATCCCAGGGGAAGGGTTTGTGTGGCCCCAGGGCCTTGAGGGATATCCAGTGGGTCATAGCTGCTTCAGCTGGTGCTCTGAGCAGCTTGAGGCCTGCAGGGAACAGAATCGCAAGAATCAAAGGCCAGAGAGCCCAGCCCGCACCCTGCTCCCCATGCTAGTGGCCTCACACCTAGCAGGCACCCGGCAGGGGAGGGTGCTATAGCAGCTCCTGGCATCTCTACCAGGGCTGGGCACCTGGGACCCACCCAGATGGTGTCACACAGGTCTGGGAATCCCTGCTTCTGTTGACATTCCTCCTAAAACCACACAGAGAAAATCAACAAGGTCAGGTTTGCACCCTACTCCCCCATTTCTCAGAGCCAGAAGCTAACTCAGATAACTCAAAGTCACTAGTCCAAAGTCCCCCAAAAGCTGAATAGCCAAGGTAGATACCAGGGTCCTCAGCCTACCTCCGCCCTGTCCTGCTGTGAGAGAAAGAGCCCAACCAGCTGGGGTGTGTGGGGCCCACACTGGCCCTTGGTGTATAGCACCACAAAGACACACCTAGAAGAGGACACAGGAGTAGAAACCCCAGCACCACAAACTTGCTAAGTATCCAAGGACACTCTTCCACAAACACAGGTGTGGCAAAGTTACACAACTGTGATCTTTAAAAATTCACTGTAAGAAATATGGGCCAGTACCATGTCCACCAGGGACATGCCACCAGGGACATGCACCAGGTGCCACCAGGGACATGCACCAGGCTGGCTTTTCCTCAAATGGGGTGCATATGGTGCAGAGACTGTGTTAGGCTGAAGGAGGCCTCAGTGAGCAAGGGCAGATCCCCGTCTTATGGATGGGAGCACCAAGACAGGAAGAGAAAGAGATTCATCCCAGGGCATACAACAACTTGTGGCCCAAGACTATAGTTAAAATCATCCCCTGCAGATGCCCAGGGTTGGTCAACTGGGGGTCCCAGGGGCTCTGGGAGGGGCATGAGAGGGAGGCACTGGGTATATTACCTGAGTCAGATGGGCGGTTTCGGCACTGGATGATGGGCATCAAAGCACACAGACTCCTCAGAGCCTGGGAGAAGGCACAGCCAGGCCTCTGCCTTTGGGAGCCCAGTAGCTCCCTGCTGGCCACAGCACCTGGAGACACAGCTTCCCCAGCAATCAGTCTGCTTGAAGCACTGGCCAGGACCTGGGCTAGGAGCTTTTAGGGAGGATGCCAGCCAGTGGCTGCCACGTGACCCAGGGGTGGGGCCCAGGAGTCACCAGGAGGCGCCTCCGGATGGAGCAGGATGCCCCATGCCCATTCCCCTGAGGCTCTGGGCTCCTCATGTTTCAGGACATCCGGGAGGAGACCAGGGTAAGGCCTGAGCCCTCATTCCCAGATGCCAAGGCATGCTAACCAGAAGGGACAGTGGAGGGAGAAGACCTGGGACTGGGGGGGGGGGGGAGGAGTACCAGCAGCCCCCACCCCCAGGCCAGGGCCTTTTAGCAGGTGGGACACCTCCAAAGCACAAGCACAATAGTTGATATATATTTGGCTGCTCTGAGAGCTCTGAATTAATTCACTTAATCCCTACATGACACTGTGACTATTATCCCCACTTTCCAGATGACTAAACTGAAGCTCAGAAAGACTGAGTCATTTGCAGAGGGTCACACACCATTTAAGAAGTGGAGCTTCTAGTCTGGGGTGTGAGGGCAAAACAAGTGCCCTCCACCCTGTGCTCCACTCAGGCCTCTAGCCCCGACACCTCCACCTGATGGCAAGACATACAGCCTGACCACCAGCGCTAGAGGAGCACAGGTGTAGGGCCTCACCAGCATCCCGACCATGGCTGCTCACCCTTGTCTGGAACATCCCAGGAGGCAGCACTCACTGCCTCACCATCAAGCCACACCACCGAGGCCCCTGAGAGAGTGCAAGGTGCCAGCCTGCCTCACCTCCTCCTCCACCTTGCCCAAGCAGACATCACTCATCAATCACAGAACTTGCTTCCACTGCACAGAACTTGCTTCCACTGCACCCGGGACAGCCTCAGAGTCGTTCCTAATCCTGTCACCATCCATCAGACTTAACTTCAGAGCCTGAGAAGCCCAATCCTCACTTTGCAGATGGGGAAAGCAAGACTCTAGGATGGCTAAGAGGCAGTCAAGGCTGCAGGGCGCAGGGTCCTTTGTGCCAGGCTCTGCCCAAAGTGTGGGACCACACTGAGGCCAGGATGGGCATGTGCAGACAGCAAGGAGGGGCACTGCCAGTAGAGGAGGGAGCCAGAGTCACCCTTCCAGGCCAAACTCCACCTGTCAGAGGCTCAGACAGCTTCTGCCATCACCATGGCCTGCAAACATTTGGGATCAATGCAGTGCCAAGCCCAGGCTAGGCTGCAGGAGAGCAACAGCAGTGACATGCTAGTATGTGTAGAGGACAGGTGGCCAGTGTCTGCTCATATGTAGCCCTCACTACCAGCCCCAATTCCAACAGCCAACAACAATGTCTTCTACCCAGAAGTTCTCTTTGGCCACTGGAGGACACTCTGCCATGCAGAGAGCAGTTGGTCAGCCTTCTGTCAGTGACAGACAGGAGCAGGTGGATAAGGGCCCAGCAAACTGCCCCTCAGATGGGACAACTCCAAGGCCAGGTTCTGCGCCATCTCCTGGTCCCAGGGGCCGCAGTCCAGCTGGCTCCAGCAGTAGACATATCAGCAGTGCGCCCTTTATTGGTTCCCTCCTCCCTTTCTCACTTCCGTACTTCCTGGGATCACCTCCCACTAAGCAACTTGCACTAGAATCTTTGTCCCCTAGGACCTCCTCATGGGGCCAAGGCCCTGAACCCTGGCTTCCTTCCTGGATGCCCCACACCACCACCAGACCCCTCTTCCCCCTCCTCCTCCTACTCCTCGAAGCCCTTTAGAATTCTCTAGGCCTGGGCTTTTCCTGATAGGGCCAGAAGCTACTTTCTAAGTACAAGAGTTGATCTTATCCAGGCCCCATCTCTGACCAACCTCCGAGGCCCAGAAAGGCTGGTGCAGGCCCTGGCAAAGAAGGGACACTCAGGAAATGCTCCCTGACCAAACAAAAGGATGAAAGACTACCACCTGAATAGAGGGATGAATGAGGACACAGATAAATGCACAAGTAGGTGGTCGAGCAGATGGACAGATAAATTGGGCTAAGAGATGAGTGGGTGAGTGGATGGATGGGGGTGACCAGATAGATGGATGGGTTAGGTGGGTGAGGTGTGGGTGGATGAATGGCTGAGCAGATGAATGGGTGGGAGAATGGGTAATGGATGGAAGTGCTGGACAGGAGGATGTGTGGCTGTGTAGATGTATGGTGGAAAAGATGACTAGATGCACACATAATGGATGGATGGGATGGACAGGGTGTTTGTGTAGATGTTTGGTGGAAGGATGGCTAGATGCACAGGTGCACATCAGTGACTTCAATCTTACCTCTTGAATTTTACCTTCTAAGTAATGGTGCTTAGCGGGCAAGTGACTGTCTTCAAGGCTGAATTAGCAGTGACTGCCATTTCCCAGGCACCAGCTGGGGAGGATCCAGACATTAGAATATCCTAAAGTTAACAGAGCAAAGCCACGTTACTGTAGATGGTGCTGCTCTTTAGAAGTAAGACATTTCCACATGAACCCTCATTTCTGCTTACTTCTCCTGGGGCCCCACAGGAGGTAGAGGGATCTCACCCTGCACCTCTGATGCCCCACACCTTTGTGGGACCCAAGCCATGTCCAGAGCAAACATCCAGATCCAGAGAAGGGCAGAACAAGATAGGTCTTCAAAGAAAATAACACCTGACAACTATTGAATGCTTACTGCATCCAAACACTATCATAGGTGTTTTATATACATCATCTCATGTAATCCTTACAACCCCACAAGGTTGGAACTGTTGCTACTCCCATTCCAGAGGTAGATAATGTAATTCTCCTATGGTCACAAATAGGAACTTGAAGCCCTAACCTTAGCTACCACCTGCAGAGCCTTCCCAATGCCAACCCTAGAGCTAGCTGTAGACAGCTGAGGGGATGGACAGTGGGTGGGTATATGAGTGGATGGGTAGATGGATGGATGCATGAGTAGATGGATGGATGGATGGATAGATAGATGGAAGGATGAATGGATGGATGGATGAATGGGTATATAGATGGATGAGTGGGTGGATGAGTGGATAGGTGGATAGATGGATGAATGGATGAATGAATGGATGTAGGGAGGAATGTAAATGGGTATGTGGGTAGACGAGTAGATGAAGGATGGTAGGAGGGATGGGCAGATAAATGGATAGAGGGAGGGATAGAGGGGTGGTTGGGTGGATGATAAGTGGGTAGATGGATGGATGGAGTGTTTGGGTGAGTAGAACAGATGACTAGATAGATGAGTGGATGTGCACATGGATGAGTGCCAATCAGTAATTTGCCAGAGACTTGCCTTGCTCATACATGACCCTATAATAATCCTGTAATCTCCAAGATTCAATTCTTCCATCTGTGAAAGAGGCCCCCTACCATCTTCTGCAGTGTGCTGTGAGAGTCAGAAGAGAGGATGGTGGGAAAGGCCTGAGACACTCTGGAGGGAGAGGCAAGCTACCTCAAGATGCTTCTCACCTTTCTACCTTCCAGCCTCTGAGTCCATGGGGCACCACCCTTTGCAAGGTCACAGCCAAGGCAAGTTTTTCACAGTGGCTGTTCTGGCTGGGATTAAGGAAACTTGGTGAGTCACCCCTACATTATAAGCCTTCTGTAGCAGGTGACAGTGGTTTAGAGGCACACAGATCTGAGTTCAGTTCCCAGCTCTGTCCCTGACAAGCTGTGTGGCCTGGGGTGAGTCACTTCCCCTCTCTGATCCCCTTACATTGTAAGGGGATCCTGCCTGGTCTTCAGTGGGCCCTCAGGCCCTCTTTATTCTCCACTCCCAGTACTCAGCCCCTGCCTCCCCTCCTTCATCACTCCCCTCAGCAGCTGCCATGGCCCACGCTTGCATTTGCTCTGCCCTTTGGCTCTCAAAACTGACCAGAAGTCCCATCACAAACTGTCACACAGTGGGGCATCTTCATGGCAGGGAGTTGAGCCCATGCCCTGCCCCCTGTGCACCCAGCAGCTGGCCTCAGTGTCCCCACCCTCACAGCCCTGCTCACCCAGGCTGGAACTCTGGACGGAAGAGATAGGGTGTTTCCACAGGGCAATGGGGGATGAGAGGTGAGGCCAGCAGCTCCTCCCACTTCCTGCCCAGGGCTCTTCTAACCTCCATCCTCATTCTCTATTCCTCCTATTCCTAGAGGGGGCCTTCCCAGACCCACAAGATTTGCTGTCACCTGTGATGAAGGCAAAATCAGCTTCACTCTACATAGGGGGAAAATGAGATTTGGAGCAGTGAAGTGACTTCCCAAAGGTCTCAGAGACAGTGAATGGCAGCCTACAGGTGAGAACTCAGCTTTCTGGGTGCCCTGTTCCTGCTTCTCCTGCCATCTGCAATGGTCACAGCTGCCCACAGCATGATTTTACCCCTTCCAAGTGCACCAATTGCTTCCCTGTGTGGCAGTCACAGTCCTGGGGGGGGGGATGGCAGAGTGTGCAGGGGCAGCTCTTCCCCATGACAGAGGGAGAAAGCTGGGGCCCCCACTCATCCATCCACTCATCCACTCACACATGGGCCTGACCACAGTGTGGGCTGACCCACAGCCTCCAGCAAGGGCGGGAGGGCCTGGGCAAACCCCTACACTTCCCCAGTGCTAAACCTGTTGGCCAAGGCTGGGGCTGAGATTGCCCAGAGACAGGGCAAGTTGCCACCCTGTGTTGAGACAGTTTCCTCTGAAAAATGAGGTAGGTGACACCTACCCAGCCTCCTGGAGTTTATACCATGAAACTAAACATGGTGACAGGAAGTATGTACAGGGCACAGGACCTGGCCCCAGCAGGGCTCCAGGAGGTAACAGCTGACATCCTTCCCTAGAGGGGTCCAGCCACCCTGTAGCTACTAAAGGCCCTTCCCTCGGCCTCAGACCCCCATCTGAGCATGAGGTTCTGTCTCTGGTGTTGACATACAGAGCCCACACAGTAGCTAGGGTCCCCTAGTGTCCTCTGTGGGGGGCTTTCAGGCTCTGACACCGTGCAGCCAGTTTCCCTGCAGGACAGAAGCTGGCCATGCTGGAACCGTCCACATGGCCTGGCAGAGGTCCTCAGACACTGCCTGAATGGCAACAACGACAAGAAGCTCGAGGTCCCCAGGGAAGGGACTTGGCTGCCTCCTTCCTCTATGACTAGGACAGGCCACACCCACAGGGGGCTGAAAGTGGTGGCTAGAAGCATCAACACCAGGGACAGTCTTCCCTGAGTAGCCAGAAAAGACACATGTCCACTCTGTGAGCCCCAAGGTGAGGCCAGGTCAGGAGGTTCTGGCCCCATTAGGGTGAACGGCAGTCACACCAAATGTTTCTGATGGTATTTTTATCTTGAGAACATCCTTTGCAGAGGGTGGGGGCAGGGGGAGACAGGGTGTTCTTGGCCCCAAATCCCTGGGAGCAGCAGAGAACAAGGGCCCCTCAGTGCCCTCTGCCAGGATGGCTACTGCAGACATTACCCCATTCTTAGGTTCAGCTGAGTCCCAGGAGCAAGAGGGACCTGGAGGGTCTTGAGGGGTTCATGGAGTTTCTAGTTCTGCTCCAACGTGCTATGTGCCTGTCCAGGTCTCTGTCCTTCTCTGGGTCTCCCTTGAAGTCCACTATTCCTGAGGCACCACTCAGTGCCAGGTTCCACACTGGACACCAGGGATCTGCAGAAGAAGTTGCAGGCTCCAGCCACAGAGGGCACCTGCCTCAAGGGGCAGAAGGCGAGGTGTCCAACCCAGCAGAGGGGTGAGGGGGCCGCCTTCAAGCAGGCAGGGAGAGCAAGCAGGAGTGAGCAAAACCCTGTCTGAGGCCACCTGCAGCACAAGAAAGGAGCCAGAGCCCCCCAGGCCACACCAGGGTGTTGGGAAAGACACTCAGCCTCATATCCTTTGCAGATTTCAACTCTGCTTCCTATACACTGGGCCTTGGGCAAGGCTCTCTCTGTCTCTGCGTGTCCCTGCTCTGGCCTACAAACCAGGAGCTGGCCTATCCAGCCATGGGCCCCTTCCAGCTGTGACATCTCGGGATCCTAAGGACCTTGGGGTTTATGGGGAAGGCAGTGCACACTCCACCACCTGAGTCACTGGCAAAGTAAACACATGCCTAGTGTGCAGGCACAGGGGCCAAAGCACTATATCAGCAGGGGAAGAGACTGAGGTCCCAGGCCTCAGCTGCCATACTAGTCAGCCTAAACTTAATCTCAAGGGCAGTGGGGAGCCCAAGGGCCATAAAAGAGATCGAAAGTGTAAGAGTTCTGGAGCAATATAACCTGGGTTAAAATCCTGTCTCCATCCCTTCCTGGGATGGAGCAAGCCTCATAACCTCCCTGAGCCCCAGTTTTCTCACCTTTAAAATGGGACTAATCATAGTACTTATCTCATAAGTACTACGTGGGATATGATGGGGTTTTGATGAGTTGTCCCCATCAAGCCCCTCATCATAGCTCTGAACTCCTGCCTCACTCTGGGGACTCTGGAGATCAGTCCAGATATGAGGAGGAGGAACCTGATTAGCAAAGGCACCATAGCTTCTATTTTTCTTACAGCTATACATTTTCCAAGCTTCAACTTAATTTGAGTCTCAGAGATTTCCTAAGCAGCCAGCATGTGCAGAAGACAAGAAGCAGCCTAGGCCCAGACACACCACGAAAGAAAAGCAGGGCAAATGTGCCAACATGAAAATGTCTATGTTGCTGTTTATTAAAATCCACCAGAAGTAAAAGAATAGGTAAATAATAGATATTTGTTATAAAAGGATTGATGTGGCTAATATATAAAGAGTTCTTTATAAGTCAAAAAGAAAGGCTCAGTGCCTGTGGCTCAATCGGCTAAGGCGCCAGCCACATACACCTAAGGTGGCGGGTTCGAATCCCCAGCCCGGGCCCGCCAAACAGCAATGATGGCTGCAACCAAAAAATGGCCGGGCGTTGTGGTGGGTGCCTGTGGTCCCAGCTACTTGGGAGGTGGAGGCAGGAGACTCGCTTGAGCCCAGGAGTTGGAGGTTGCT
>CAUYQV010080308.1:0-29802 GCA_963574575.1 Galagoides demidoff
CTCCAACTCCTGGGCTCAAGCGAGTCTCCTGCCTCCACCTCCCAAGTAGCTGGGACCACAGGCGCCCGCCACAACGCCCGGCCATTTTTTGGTTGCAGCCATCATTGTTGTTTGGCGGACCCGGGCTGGGGATTCGAACCCGCCACCTCAGGTGTACGTGGCTGGCGCCTTAGCCGATTGAGCCACAGGCGCCGAGCCGACTGCCTCATTTTGTAACGTGCTGTAGGACATTAAGTTTCTAATGTTGCACGTTGAACTAAAAGAGCAGCAAGAATGGAACTTTCTTTTCTATCTTTCCTTTCGGATTTATAATTTCCTAATAAGAAAAGAAACTGCTATGCCAATGGATAAGAATGTTTTTCTAGTGCTTGATTGGTATTGCCAATGTGCTTTCCAAAAGGCATGCATGAACTTGTAATGCTCATAGCAATGGATGAACAAGCCAAGTTTCTTGCAAATTTTCCATGATTAAGGTTTTAGAGCATATATACATGTGTGTATATATGTATGTATATAGTGTGTGTGTGTTTTCACCCAAATAAAGGCTGAATAAATCATACCTGTCTGAGATTTTTGAGGCTCTTTTAAGAAAAATATTTATGGGCAATAACAGAAATGTATCTTCTTTTTTTTTTTTTTTTTTTTTTTTTTGAGACAGCGTCTTACTATGTTGCCCTCTGTAGAGCTGGCATCACAGCTCACAGCAACCTCCAACTCTTGGGCTTACGTGATCCTCTTGCCTCAGCCTCCCAAGTAGCTGGGACTACAGGTGCCCACTGCAACGCCTAGCTATTTTTTGTTGCAGTTGTCATTGTTGTTTAGCTGGCCCAGGTTGTGTTCGAACTCACCAGCCTCAGTGTATGTGGCTGGTGCTATAAACACTGTGCCACGGGTGCTGAGCTCAGAAATGTATCTTTTTTTCTGAAATATGTCAGGACATTGTCTTGAGCATTTTGGGACTTTGCACATATTTCTGTTTTTCAATTGCTCTGCACAGAGAATATGTCTTTTCCACTCTATTTATTTATATATTCAATCATTTATTTATATCAATATGGGCTCATTTTATGCTTTGAGTTATAATCCAATACCACTTTAGTTTTTTGCTCAGATTTTTTTCCCGTTTAAGCCACAGGAGCTCTTGAATTGACTCCTGTGCCCTTTGTCATGCCCTCATCAACGTGTGTACTTGTTGAGCACTTCCTTACTTTCTGGCCCTCCAAGATGCTCAAGGATCATCTTGTATGTTTTCTGCCCCAGTCCTTGAATCAGTCAGTTCTCAAAGGAGCCCTGATTACTTTTATTAAGAGAGTATTTTTAGAAACTGGTGTAATCCTAGCACTTTGGGAAGCTGAAGCAGGAGCATCACTTGAGGCCAGGAATTTGAGGTTGCAGTGAAGTAGGATGACTGCACTACACTCTAGCCCAGTGACAAAGTGAGATCCTGTCTCAAAAGAAAAGAAGAGAGAAGGAGAGGGGAAGGGAGGGGAGAGGAGGAGAGGATAGGAGAGGGGAGGAGGGGGGGAAGAGGAGAGGAGAAGAGAGGAGAGGAGAGGAGAGAGCAACCAAGATCTGAGTGCTAGTGTGCTCATTGCTGTAAGGGCTGTTGTTTCTCAGGCTCTCAGGTGACAGAGCAAAGAAACACCCACGCATTTATATGTACATGCACGTATATAAAATATTTCTATATGTAACCATCCATACCAATATCCAGTAAAGTACACCTCTAACTCTAATCCATTACCCTGTGGATCATTCTAGTCTCCTCCCTTATCTTCCTACTCTAGCTCTGCACACATTTTCACGCATTTTTTTCTTTTTCTGTTTCTTAAATTTGTTTGTTGTTTGTTTTTTTCTTTTCTTTTCTTTTCCTTTTTCTGCATGGATTTTTTTTTCTTTTTTATTAGAGATGGTAGTTCTCACTCTTGCTCAGGCTGGTCTTGAACTTCAGAGTTCAAGCAATCCACCCTCCTTGGCCTCTCAGAGTGCTAGAATTACAGGCATGAGCATTGACACTGCAGGCATTACTCCAGGGAAGGTTGACTGAAGAATCATCACCTATTGAAGAATTTTCTTTCCAGTGGTATGTGATTTGAGGGGGACGAGGAGTTGTACCGAATTTCTAACAATGGAGAAAGAAAATTTTGTAAACAATTACAAATATCCTTAAAGGTATCAGTGGAATCTGTTGTTGATGGAACGCAGCAGTCTGCACCGGTCACCAAAGCACAAGGGTTACATAAGTGACGTTCCTGGTCCAAGGCCCAGTTGGCTTTGCTCCCAGCATCTCCTTCCTGGTGCTGAGTGCCAGATGCTCTGAACCACAACCCACAGGAGGGTCCTGAACACGTTTGTCACTCTCTGGAGTCAGATTCCCCTCAGTGTCTTCCTAGCAGAACTTGTGTCTGGGACCAGATGGGCTCTACCAGTTGGGGTCACTTCAGACAGCACTAACAAAGCTCACTGTGAACTCAAGTCAGCATGATGATGTCCCACAGAAGAGCTCAATCCTGCCCAGGGAGGGCTTCTTCCATGTCCTCCTCACCTGGCTCCCACCCTCCAGAAGGGTGTGAATCTCCTCTGATGTGGACGGGAGCCTCGGGCATCTCCCTCTTCTCAGGCATATGCTTACGGACCTATGGTCTTACCCGTGTGGGATTCTCCTTGCAAGTTAACACACCCTATTTGTGAATCAAAGCTTGTGTTTAATTACACAAATTTTAATAATTGGAGCACTTACCATGTGCTGGGCTCTATTCTTCTATCAAGTCTATTTTTTTTTTTATAGAAAAAGAGTAAGCATTTTGAGGTTTAGTTTTTTTGCCTCTTGCGTGCCTCATTACTAATAAAACCTAGTCGTACACTGGCCACTGTAACTATGCTTTTTTTTTTTTTAATTTTTTGGCCGGGGCTGGCTTTGAACCTGCCACCTCTGGCAAATGGGACTGGTGCCCTACCCTTTTGAGCCACAGGCGCCACCCTGGCCACTGTAACTGTGAACACTGCTTCTAAGTAATACACTCGCGAATGTCCATTGTTTTTTAAAAAATATAAAATAAAAAATTCAGCCAGGTGTGGTGGCTCATGCTGTTGTAACCCAACCCTCTTTCCCCTGCCCACTCCTGTTCCCCTCACCCTCTCCGGCCCATTTCCCTCCTCCTCCCTTCTCCCCCCAGAGTCGACTCCAGGAACAAGGCAAGTCCCTCCTCCCCCCAGGGGGGCCGAGAACACATTCCCAGGCCCCCTTCTTCCTCCTAGAGTTGCCAAGAACAAGCTTCAGGTACAAGGAAAAAAGTCCCGAGTTTCACAAAACTCCCAAGTTCTCAGTAGATGAACAATGGTGGAAAACTCACTGAGACTTGATTAATTACTGTTGTATAACCATAACCATTGTGATATAAAATGTATCCATTGTCAACTGAAACTGTGTTAATTATCGTTCCACTGCTGTATCTATGACTACCTGAGTTGTAACCCCCCTTAACCAGCCACCTTTCGCTTCTGTAATATGCTTACACAAAGCCTATAAAAGGTAACTCACCCTCACACCTGGGCTGCTGACTGTCTCTCCGGAGCAGCAGCCCCTGCAGCAGGTAAAATAAATTACCAATTAATTAACCTAAGTGGGGGGTCCGAGTCTATTTTTCCAGGTCCCCTAAGTTATTTCAATGCCTGTAATCCTAGCACTCTGGGAGGCCGAAGTGGGTGGATTGCTTGAGCTCATGAGTTCAAGACCAACCTGCACAAAAGTGAGACCCTATCTCTACTGAAAATAGAAAAATTGAGGCAAGGGGATTGCTTGAGCCCAAGTTGGAGGTTGCTGTGCGCTATGATGCCACAGCACTCTACCCAGGGTGACATCTTGAGACTCTGTTAAAAAAAAAAAAAATAGTTCAAGACTATTGTGAGCAACAGCAAGACTTCTATCTCTATCAAAAATAGAAAAAAATGGGCAGCGCCTATGGCTCAGTGAGTAGGGCTCAGGCCCCATATATCAAGGGTGGTGGGTTCAAACCCGGCTCCGGCCAAACTGCAACAAAAAAATAACCAGGCGTTGTGGCGGGCACTTATAGTCCCAGCTACTCGGGAGGCTGAGGCAAGAGAATCACCTAAGCCCAGGAGTTGGAGGTTGCTGTGAGCTGTGTGACGCTGCCACGGCATTCTACTGAGGTCGATAAAGTGAAACTCTGTCTCTAAAAAAAAAAAGAAAAGAAAACAATTAGCCAGGTGTGGTGGCACATGCCTATAGTCCCAGCTACTCAGGAGGCTGAGCACTAGGAGTTTAAGGTTGTAGTCCCCTATGATGACATCATGGCACTCAGGATGACAGAATGAGACTCTGTCTCAAAAAGAAAAAAAACATCCAACACAGAAATGTATGTATTAAACTTGGCTGGGCTAGGTGGCTCACATCAGCATTTGGGGAGGATTGCTTGAGTCTGGTAATTCAAGATCAGGTGGGCAACACAGCAAAATCTCATCTCTAGAAAAAATTAAAAAATTAGCTGGGTGTGATGGTACATACCTGCAATCCCAGCTACACAAGAGGCTGGGATGGGAGAGCTGCTTGAGCCTATAGTTCTAGTGAGCTATAATCATGCCACTGCACACCAGCCCAGGTGACAGGGGGACCTCATCTCTATCAAAAAAAAAATTTTTTTTTTAATTAGGTAGGCATGGTGGCTTGTGTCTATAGTTGAGAAATGTCTGTAGTATAATTTAGAATCCCTCTTTATTACCACCTTCCAATTTCCCTTCCTTCTAAGAGGTCATCACTCTTTACTGTGTGTGCACATGCTTCCAGACCTGTCTCTATGAATGATGTAGTCTTAGGATTTGGGCACTCAGGGTTTTTTTGTTTGTTTGTTTGAGACAGAGTCTCACTTTGTTGCCCTTGGTATAGTGCCTTGGTATCAGCTCACAGCAACCTCAAACTCTTGGTCTTAAGCAATTCTCTTGCCTCAGCCTTCCAAGTAGCTGGGACTACAGGCACCCTCCACAACGCCTGGCTGTTTTTTTGTTGCAGTTGTTTAGCTGGCCCAGGCTGGGTTCGAACCTGCCACCCTCAGTGTATGTGGCTGGCGCCATAACCACGGTGCTATGGGCACTGAGCCTAGTCTTAGGATTTCGGAAGGACTTTAAGTCTTTCTCTCTTTCTCTCTAATCATACTGTATGTGTCACACTTTTGACTTGTTAATTTCCCCTTGTTTATATATCTCAGACAACTTTCTTTGTCACTGTATATAAATCTACCGGTAAACGGTAAACGTATTAACTGTAAGTTATTTATCTGGTCTCCAGCTGGTGACTATTTAAGTTGTATCCAACATTATTCTAGATAAACAAAGCTGTGATAAGCACCCTTGCACATGCTTTGAATGAGGACACCAGAGGGGGGATTCCCATAGTGGCTTTCTGGATCAGAGGGAATCCACATTTAACATGTTTTTATGGCCTAATTGTTTTCCAAAAGGATGGAGCTGAATTTTAATCTCAACAGGGCTTAAGAGTGCCTGTTTTCCCACACCCACACCAACATGGAATGATAGCAATTCGTAACATTTTTGCTAATCTAATAAGGGGAAAATTGGATCTCCTTATTTGAATTTGAACTGATTTTGTTTGAATTTGTGTTTCAAGTTCCCTTATTATGCCGGTGCAGCGGCTCATGCCCATAATCCTAATACTCTGGGAGGCCAGGGCTGGTGGATAGCTTGAGCTCACCGGTTTGAGACCAGCCTGAGCAAAAAGTGAGACCCTGTCTCTAGAAAAAATGAAATCAAATAAAATAAGTTCCCTTATTACTCAAATGTTACTATGCTTTGAATTTTTTATTTTGTCTTTTGCAAGTGTTTGCATCCTTCTTAATAATCTAAAATTATCTTTATTTTATATATTTTTAATTTTTGAGACAGAGTGTCACCCTGGGTAGAGTTTCCTGGCATCATAGCTCACAGCAACCTCAATCTCTTGAGCTCAATTGATCCTCTAGCCTTAGTCTCTGAATTAGCTGAGACTACAGATGCCTGCCTTGACACCTGGCTATCTTTTTTCTATTTTTAGTAAAGATAGGGTCTTGCTCTTTCTTAGGGTGGTCTCAGAGTCCTGAGCTCAAGCAGTCCTCCTGCCTTGTCCTCCCAGACTGCTAGGATTTCACAGCTGCCCTACCCAACTAAAATGCTCTTTAAAACTCTTTATTAATCTCACCTTTGCTTAGGCAGATTTTGTTGAGAAATAGCAGTTTCCATTTCCAGAGCAGGTGTAGGTCTATTGGGTGTCTTTGTCACAGTCCCTGTTTGACCTGGCATGGTGACAACAGCCTCACCAGTGACAAGCGAGCTGATCCTCTGCCTCTCCCTGCAGAAGCCTCCTCTATCGGTCCTTCCCAGCCCCACCTGGAAGCTCTCAAGTGCTCACTCCTCAAGGATAAACAGTTCTAGAACACGTCAGCCTTTAGAAGGTGTGGACTTTTGTCATATAGCCTCTAGAGTAACTGTGACTCAGCCCCTGATGTTTGAGGCTGTCCATGTAGAAAGCATCGATTTCTCGCACAAACTTGCCCACCAGCCCTGGCCCTTGGCCAGCAGAAATGCTTGCTGCCTTTGCCTCGCTGTGCCCCTGCTCCCGCTCCTTCCTGCGCCTTCCACGCCATTATCAAAATGGACACTCACAGATGCTAAGCCATTCAAATAGTACTAAATTGCCTATGAGAAGATACAGATTTCTTAACCTCAGTGTTCTTCTAGAAATGTCTGTGCATACGTATGCAAGTGTTCGTACAGAGATTCTTTTTTAAAATTGCAAATGAAGACAACCCACAGGGTGTCCCAAAAGTGGCCCCTCAAGTCACCATACAGAGGGAAATGGGAAATTTCCTAAATGTGACTTTATTGTCAAAATATTCATTACAAAATTTTACAAAGAAGTGGCCAACACATAGAGAATATTTTGTAAACATTTTTAAATGAATATTATGTTTTTGTTTTGGGTTTTTTTTTTTTTGCAGTTATTGGCTGGGGCTGGATTGGAACCCACCACCTCCAGCATATGGGGCCAGTGCCCTACTCCTTGAGCCACAGGCACCACCCTAAATGAATATTATGTAAGTAAAGGTACGTTTATTAACAATTTCCCAGTTTCCCTATGTAGATGGCAACCTTAGGAGTGACTTTTGGGACACACTGTATGTGCAGTTGCCTTTTTTAAAATTAATGTTTCTGGCTGACAGAAGTAAAGAAAATGTAAAACAAAGGACAATTAAAAATATCAAAAGGACATAAATGAAGCAGAAGGAACGCAGGAATCAATAATATCCTGCTCCTGATAGTTTAAGGAGTTGGACAACTAATCTAGCTCTGAGTTTCTTAGTAGCTAAATGAATGGAAGGAAAACACTGCCTTTATAACCAGCAGTGAGCCTCCAGGGAAACACATGAACTTATCAGTAGGGAAGTAAAACATCTTGTGTGTGACATAAATTAGATCATGCCAGTCATTATGTCCCTACAGGGGAAACACTGATACCTTGGCCAGTATGTTCATGTGTGGCTGGGTCATTTGTTGTGAACCAAAAAAATTCAAGAATGGAGAAAAGCTTTAAAATTTTTGTTTGTTTGTTTCAGACAGAGTCTCACTCTATCACCCGGGCTAGAGTGTGATGGTGTCAGCCTAGCTCATTGCAACCTCAACTCTTGGGCTCAAGCAATCTTCTTACCTCAGCCTCCTGAGTAGCCGCGATTACAGGCACCTGCCACAACGCCAGGATATAGCTTTTTTTGGTGGTGGGAGGTCTACCTCTAGCTCAGCTCAAACTTGTGAGCTCAGGTGAATCGCCTGCCTCGTCCTCCCAAAGTGCTGGGATTATAGGCGTGAGCCCCTGTGCCTGGCCTCAGCCTGAGATTTTTTTTTTTTAATAAAAAATTAATGTTTCTCAGAGATCTGTCCACATTAGCATACATAGATCTACTTCATTCCAAATGGCCACACATGTCCCAGGGACATATGACAGTTTGCCCTCCATCTCTGCAGGTTCTCCCTCCAAAAATTCAACCATCCACAAGACTGAAAATACTTTGAAAAATACATAAATAAATAACAATACGCCAATAAAAATAATACAAACAAAAAACAAGATAACAACTACATAGAATTTACATCATATTAGGCTTTATAAGTAATCTAGAAATGACTTAAAGTGTGGAGAAGGATGTGTGTAGATTATTCACAAATACTATACTATTTTGTACCTGGGACTTGACATCCATGGTTTTCAGTATCTGGGGCTGGAAGCAGTGTCCTGGAACCAGTTCCCTGCAGATGACTGTGTTTATTTACTTATGATCCAGTCCCCTATCAATAAGCATTTTGAATTGTTAACTTTTTTATTTTTGCCATTCTTTGAACAAACAACCTTGTGGACACATGGGGATGTACCTGTAGTGTAAATTCATAAAACTGGAATAGCAGGGTCAAAGGAAATGTATACTTTAACCTTGAAGGATGCTGCCAATCTCTCTCCTACGTGGCTGCGCCAATTTACTCTCCATCCAGGGTTATCAGCAGAGGCTGCCTCCCTGCCCCTCCCCAGCACCAGATTTTAACAAATTTTTAAGCCTTTGCCCTTCTGATCAGTGAAAAATAGTATTTCACTGTAGTCTTTTTTAAAATGTATTTTTATTTTAATTTTTAATTATTTTTTTTATTTTTACATAAACATGTGATTATTAGGTTTCCACTTTTTGCCTTCATAGAATTCACTGTAGTGTTAATATGTATTTCTCAAATTATGGCGGAGAAATGTGTTTCAAATGTTAAAAGTCGTTTGTATTTCCTTTTCTGTGATCTATTTATATCCTTTATAAACTGTCCGTATGAGTTCTTCTTATGAAGGAACTTAGCATTTTTCTTATGTGTGATGTAAAAATTTCCACCACTTTATTGCTTATCATGAGTTTGTAGGCTTTCTTTCTTTTCTTTCTTTCTTTCTTTTTTTCTTCTGAGATAGGATCTTACTCTGTCACCCAGGCTAGAGTGCAGTGGTACAATCGTAATCACTGTAGCCTTGAACTCCTAAGCTCTAGTGATCCTCCTACTTCAGCCTCCCAAGTAGCTGGGATTATACGCATGCGTAACCATGCTTAGCTAATTTTTAAATTTTTGTAGAGATGGTCTTGCTATGCTACCCAGGCTCCTCGAACTCTTGGCCTCAAGTGATCCTCTTGCTTCAACCTCCCAAAGTGCTGGCATTACAGGTGAGAGCCTCTATGCCCTGCCTTGTAAGCTTTTACTATATAAATGGTGTCTTTTTTTTTTTTTTTCAGTTTCTGGCCGGGGCTGGGTTTGAACCCGCCACCTCCAGTATATGGGGCCAGTGCCCTACTCCTTGAGACACAGGCACCGCCCAAATCCTTTTTTTTTTTTTTTTTTGAGACGGAGCCTCAAGCTGTCCCCCTGGGTAGAGTGCTATGGCATCACAGCTCACAGCAACCTCCAACTCCTGGGCTCAAGCGAGTCTCCTGCCTCAGCCTCCCAAGTAGCTGGGACTACAGGCGACAGCCACAACACCTGGACATTTTTTTTTGTTTGTTTGCAGCCATCATTGTTGTTTGGCGGGCCCGGCTGGGAATTCGAACCCGCCACCTTAGGTGTACGTGGCTGGCGCCTTAGCCGCTTGAGCCACAGGCACCGAGCCCCCTTTTTTTTTTTTTTTAAAGACAGAGTCTCCCTTGTCATCCTTGATAGAGTGCTATGGAGTGACATCTCAAAGCAAAGGACAACCTCAAACTCTTGGGCTTAAGCAATTCTCTTGCCTCAGCCTCCAAAGTAGCTGGGATTACAGGCACCCACCACAGTGCCCAGCTATTCTTAGAGATGAGGTGGCTCAGGCTGGTCTTAAACCTGTGAGCTCAGACAATCCACCTGCCTTGGCCTCCTAGAGTGCTGGGAGTACAGGCGTGAGCCACCTTGCCCAGCCTAAATGTTGTCCTTACAGATTCTGAGTTTTCTATCTTACAATAGGTTAGAATTTTTATATATATACACATATTCAAGTGCAGAAGAATTAATTTTTGTACCTCAACCTCAGTTTTTGTTTTAGTCCCTGTCCCCTGAGGTGGCAGGCACTTCAGTCAGTCCAGAGATTAGCTGTTTCAGAATTCCATGGGCCTCCCCCAGTTCCTGGGTTGTCTGGAGTCCCGGTGTGTCTACACAGTACATGTAGGAGGCCAGAGCTCATCCGATCCTAGGCCAGCTGTCCACCTGGCATCCTCTGGAGATCCTTGTCTGGTCACTTCTGGGCTGTCCCTTCTTGTCCACAGGCCCCTCCACATCTATTCTTTCCAGCATGCACCAATGACTCTCTCTGCAGCCTGCCGTGATGCAGAGGTCTGTCTGCCTGGACACACTACTCTGTCATTTCTTTTTTTTTTTTTTTTTTTTTGAGATAGAGTCTCACTATGTCATCCTCATAGATGCCATGGTGTCACAGCAACCTCAATCTCTTGGGCTTAAGTGATTCTCTTGCCTCATCCTCCCAAGTAGCTGGGACTACAGGTGCCCGCCACAATGCCTGACTATGTTTTATGCTCGGGCCAGATTCAAACCCTCCAGCTCCAGTGCATGTGGCTGGCACCCTAGCTGCTGAGCCACAGGTGCCGAGCCCCACCTATTTTTTTGTTGTATTGGCCCCAGGCCAGATTCAAACACACCAGCCTGGGTGTATATGGCCAGCCCTGTAACCACTGTGCTACAGACACCGAGCCTGAAAAGCGTTTTCATGGCAGCTGATCCTGCCCCATCTAGCATAAATCAGTCTTATATTTTGAGTGGGGGTGGCTTCCTCTACTGCTTTCTCTTTTTTTTCCTACAATTATTTTTTTTAATGAGAAGGTGGAAATGATGGTGGCAGTGTTCGAGAGGAAAAACAACATAGGGTGTGTGTGGAAAGATAAACAGGCTTTCAGCAGCCTCGCCTCCCAGGGTATAGGTGCCAGCAAATTCAGCTGTAAATGAGTAAAGTTTAGAAACAGTGCTGGACTCCCCACCTCTGTGGATGTGTGCCTGGCCCCCACCCCTGCAGGGGCAGTGTGGGCGCTCCCCAGGAGCTTGTGTTAGGAAGGCAGCCTCACCCATGGATTCTCTTTCCTGTGTCATCGTCGTCACACCTGGAACACTGGCCACCAGCCCGAGGCCCCAAGGAGACACGTGTTGAGCCCCTT
Organism: Galagoides demidoff; assembly: GCA_963574575.1. Classification (NCBI taxonomy): domain Eukaryota; kingdom Metazoa; phylum Chordata; class Mammalia; order Primates; family Galagidae; genus Galagoides; species Galagoides demidoff. Next base: position 11,217 of record CAUYQV010080308.1, read on the forward strand.
GCAGAGCCAGGAGTGGAGGGCAGGGAGTATCTTGAGAGGGGGCAGCAAGTCTGGCACCCAGAGAGTCAGGTAGGCTGGAGGCCCTAAAGTCAGGGGCAGTTGTCTGGCTTGCAGGGGGCAGAGCAGGAGAGGGGGATCATGGGCCAGGAGGGGAAGCAGGGAGTTAGAAACAAAGCAGATTCACAGCAGAGCTATCTGTATAGGCACAGACTGCAGGCGCCCTGAGTTTCCATCACCATGGGAACAGCTAAATACACAGGGAGTATCCATATGGGGAGGCTGAGCAGAAATTGCATTATGAGGTCTGTCAATTAAGTTCTCAAACTTGTCCTAGAAAAAGTGCTACCTACCTCATTGATGAATATCACTGTGGTCACCTTCCAAGACCTCCCCTTGACCATCTGGTGACTGTGGTGGCATTTAGCAATGAGGTAGGTAGCACTTTTTCTAGGATGAGTTTGAAAAGTTAATTGCCAGACCTCATATCTATTGATGTGAAAAGATATCCAAGATATGTTACTAAATGGAATTTGTGTGGTTTTTTTTCTGTTTTTTTTTTTTTTTTTGAGATGGAGCCTCAAGCTGTCCCCCTGGGTAGAGTGGCATGGCATCACAGCTCACAGCAACCTCCAACTCCTGGGCTCAAGCGAGTCTCCTGCCTCCGCCTCCCAAGTAGCTGGGACCACAGGCGCCCGCCACAACGCCCGGCCATTTTTTGGTTGCAGCCATCATTGTTGTTTGGCGGTCCCAGGCTGGGGATTTGAACCCACCACCTTAGGTGTACGTGGCTGGCGCCTCAGCCGCTTGAGCCACAGGCGCTGAGCCACCACTAAAACTTTTTTATCTTCCTAGAGTCAGGAAAGAAACATACTAATTTTTAAAAATTAAATTTGCTTTGGGGAATTTTAGATGGTAATTGAAGACATTTTAGATCAGGGATCTTAGTCCTTTTGCATGTTCTAAAACTATATGCAAAAATTTTTGTGTTATATGTAGCTTATTTGCAAGTAAATCCATAGATTTTATTAGCTTCTCAGAGGGATCTGTGGCCCAAAATGATGAACAACCACTGCCTTTAGATCAAGCACCAGAAAGCATGATGGTACATTTATGAAAAGACTGTAAACCTCTTACTGCCTGACCACCCAGTATCATGATAATCAGCAATGATCAAGTATCTGTTAATTAAACTTCAGAAAGGCTTTTTAAAGGAAATAGGCCTCATTCATAAGATAGCGCACCTTCTAAATGGGAAGACAGGACTAACACAAAACAAAATTACTACACATAGAAAACCTAAATGACAAGCTTATGAATATTTTATGATGAGGTTAGCAGTGCTAAAAGGATTGTTGAAGAGCATCTGGGTCTATGGTTTTGTCTGGGATACCTTCAGTGTGGAAGTGGCTTGAAAGAAAAGCAGAGGGAAAGAATTTCCCATTTGGAAATGGCATTTGCTTACAAAGTGAAAAGAAGAAACCCTAAATGGAGCCTGTGAACTTATTTGCTGGGCTAAAATGTGTTACCGAAATTTCCTCCTTCAGTAGGTCCTTGGTTTTGGAAATTAGAAGAATGAACTCAAAGACCACAGATCAGTGGAAAGATAGAATTTATTAGACAGAAAGGAATAGAGGAGTAAAAACACTAGAGCTTTTACTCTGGTAAAAGGGCAAAACCCAAGTCAGAAGTCTCAAAGGATGTGGGTCCTTTGCCTAGGAGTATATATAATAGTCTTAAGAATTACTTTTGGGGGTGGTGCCTGTGTTTCAGTGAGTAGGACACTGACCCCATATACCAAGGGTGGTGGGTTCAAACCCAGCCCCAGCCAAACTGCCACAAAAAAATAGCCAGGCATTGAGGCGAGTGCCTTTGGTCCCAGCTACTTAGGAGGCTGAGGCAAGAGAATCACCTAAGCCCAAGAGCTGGAGGTTTCTGTGAGCTGTGATGCTACAGCACTCTACCCAGGGTGACAAAGTGAGACTCTGTCTCTAAAAAAAAAGAATTACTTTTGGCCAGGACTTGGTAGGTGGAAAAACACTTTTTCAAAGTTAATGAGTGTATCAACAAATGAATGAATGCAGTCTCTCTCTGCAATGTTAAAATGAGCATAATAGGTCTTTGCAAGTTTTTGCTTCAAAGAAGGAATTAGGGTGTGTGCTCCCTATGCAAGGTGGAACCACCCAGAACCTTTCAGGCTGCCTTGTTCATGACCTTGCTAGAGCCCAGAGAGTGTGGCCTGGAAAGGGTAATCTGTACCTAGAGATGTGGGTCTGATTTCTTAGCTAACCTGGGCCTAGAGAATGGGAGGTTGGCAGGGGGGCCCTGTCCAGTCTTGAGTGGCAGAACCCTGTACCAAGTGGACACTTTGCCCTTTGTAAATAAGACAAAGCACTCAAATGAATCCTAGTATTAGTAGCTCTGCAGACAGTGGGATTTATGGTAGCGCCATACATAGGCCTTCAGAAAAAACCCAAACTACTTAAGGTGCTAAGAACACAAGTATAAGAAAAGTATTTTGTGTGGTTTGCTATGACTAATTTATGTTTACTAATGTTTACTATTTACTAATGTTAATATTTGGGATTGTTCATGGGCATCTTAAATATTTGTGAGGATTTTTCACCCAGACACTCATATAGAAGGAGCAATTTGCAAGAAGGCTAACTTGCTATAACTGTAATGCTTCATACATGTCACAGAAAAGAATGGCAACCTAAATGCCTGTGGCAGTATCACTCAAAGGTAGTATATATGTGTTGATGTGTATGTATTTACATTTATATGAAAATATGAACTATGATACATATAATTATTTCAAAAAGATAGAGTCTTGCTATGTCACTCAGGTTAGAGTGCAGTGGTGAGGTCATATCTCACTGCAGTGTTGAATTACTAGTCTCAAGCGATCCTCCTGCCTCAACCTCTCAAAGGGCTCAGATTACAGGTATGAGGTGCTGTTCTATGCCAGATACATATCATTTTGTGTATATGTGTGCATACATACACATATATACACATACACACTAAGAATTTTTATTGGGCCTGGATAATGTTTACTATTCAAGATATGGGACAAACTCCTTTAGCCATCATGGAAATATCTTCAAAACCAGATATTTGGCTTGGCACCTGTGGCTCAAGTGGCTAAGGCGCCAGCCACATACACCTGAGGTGGCAGGTTCGAATCCAGCCTGGCCCGCTAAACAACAATGACGGCTGCAACCAAAAAATAGCGGGGCATCGTAGCAGATGCCTGTGGTCCCAGCTGCTTGGGAGGCTGAGGCAGGAAACTTGCTTGAGCCCAGGAGTTGGAGGCTGCTGTGATCTGTGATGCCATGGCACTCTACCCAGGGGGTTAGCTTGAGTCTCTGTCTCAAAAAAAAAAAAAAAAAAAAACAAGACATTTGATGTTATAGTGATATAGATACAATATTTACATATCTTCATATTTAAGGTAAGAAACTGTGACATTATAGATGAAATTTGTTCCCACCTTTTTTAACAGAATCCTTGTTGCCTGATGACTATGTGGTTCCCCTTGACGGGAAGACATTGAAGATGATCTATTTGCAATGGAAAACATCAGTGGAGGTATACCTTTGTAGTTTGCTTTTTTTTTTTTTTCTTTTTGAGACAGAGCCTCAAGCTGTTGTCCTGGGTAGAGTGCCGTGGCATCACAGCTCATAGCAACCTCCAACTCCTGGACTTAAGCAGTTCTCTTGCCTCAGCCTCCCAAGTAGCTGGAACTACAGGCACCCACCACAACACCTGGCTATTTTTGGCTATAATTGTTTGGCAGGCCTGAGTTGGATTCAAACCCACCAGCTCTGGTGCACCTTAGCCACTTGAGCTACAGGTGCCAAGCCATCTTTATAACTTTCAAAAAAGGCCTTCTCCAGCTGGTTTCTTTCAAAACAAAATTAAAGTTTCTATCCTTATTCTCCCTATCCAAACCCTCCCCAGTCTCTGGAAACTATAGTTCCAGTCTCTACTTGGTAAGATCAACTTTTTAGACTCTACATACCAGTGAGATCATACAGTGTTTTGTCTGTGCCTGGCTTCAGTTAACAGAATTTCTTTTGGGCTTATCCATGTTGTTACAAATGATAGGATTTAATTCTTATTTTTATGGCTGAATAGTAGTATTCCATTATATAAGTTCTGGTGTTCTATTGCACAGTGCAGTGACTATAGTTAATAATATTTATTTCAAAATAGCTTGAAGAAAGGATATTGAATGTTCTGGCCACAAAGAAATACATTTGTGAGGTGACAGATAAGCTGGTTAGTCTGATTTGATCATTACATACTGTACACATGTAGCAAAACATCACATTGCGTCCCATAAACATGCACAGTTGTTACAAGTAAATTAAAAACTATGGAATGGGTGCTGGGTGCGGTGGCTCATGCCTGTAATCCTAGCATTCTGGGACGCCAAGGTGGGTGGATTGCCTGAGCTCACAGGTTTGAGACCAGCCTGAGCAAGTGAGAGACCCGGTCTCTAAAAATAGCTGGGTATTGTGGCAGGCTCCTGTAGTCCAGCTACTCCAGAGGCTGAGACAAGAGAATTGCTTGAGCCCAAGAGTTTGTGATGCCAGGTCACTCTACCAAGAGTCACAAATGAGACTCAAAACAAAAACAAAAAGCAAACAATACAATGAAGAAAGTAAAACTGTAGAAGAACTGTTTATCAAACTCAAGAGGGAAATGCTACATCCTTTCCATTAAATTAGAAAAATAATGTGTGTAAATGGATACATAAGATAGACATGCTGTCTTTCAATCAGTTCCCAAGAGAGATTGCATTTAATTCTTGCATGCAGTACTGTGTTGTGTATGCAGATGTGAGACTCTGTGGGTGACTAAGGAGCCCATTAGGAGAGGTTTTTTTTGAGACAGAGTCTCAAGCTGTCACCCTGGGTAGAGTGCTGTGGCATGATAGCTTACAGTAACCTCCAACTCTTGGGCTTAAGCGATCCTCTTGCTTCTGTTTTTCAATTTTTAGTAGAGACAGGGGGTCGTGCTTTTTTGCTCAGGCGGGTCTTAAATTTGTGATCTCAAGCAGTCCACCCACCTCAGCCTCCCAGAGTATTAGGATTACAGGTGTGAACCACCACAACCAGCCTAGGAGAGTTTTTATTCTTCATTATATCTTTTCTCCTATCTAGCCCTCAGTCTTATCTTGTTATGATAGAGTAACAGCTATAAAATAGATTCATATTTATGTGACTTGGAAGCATCTCATTACTGTGATCTGTTCATCTGTAGTGAATGAAAGACATGACTACTCTGAGAGCTGCTCATTTTCCAGGTGGCTGGGGAGGAGAATGCCAAGAGAAACTCCACGAAAGCCAATATTCTACCTGATACAGGGGAGGCAGCTGGGCTTCTGTTTTCTTTTTTTTATTTGTTTGTTTGTTTTGGCCGGGGTGGGGCTTGAACCTACCACCTCCAGTATATGGGGCCAGCGCCTTACCCTTGAGCCACAGGCACCACCCGGCTTCTGTTTTCTTTAGTTGGTAGTGACTTATATATGCCCAAAGGCAATGATAGGGTTATATTTTGAAATAAATTATAAAATCAAAATGTAGTGAAAAATTATAGGACTAATAGTTCAGGATAGCAGGCATTTTTTTAACTCTTCACATAAACACAGCTGTGTGAAAAGTAGACCCATTTTATGTGTCCATTTAGTAAAACCAAATACATTTTTATAAACTACTTATTCCTCCTTATTCTCCATGAAGACCTTATTGTCACTTAGAATACACGCTCCACATACATACACAGAACAGTACTTTAAATGTTAAAATGGACATTAGTAGTGGTTACGTGTCTTTTGCCATTTTAGGAATGTCTGTCCCCACATGAGTAAAATGACAGTGCAAACTTACTCCAATGCCAAATATTAATCATTATTTTATGTATTTTAATTATAATTTCTAGAGAAGACAGAAGAAGATTGGTTAAAAAATGAGAATTCCTTGAACAGTAAGTACACCTTATTTCAGAGAAATCTTTATGATAAGAAGGAAGTAATGTTGACATTCGTTGGTTGTATTAGTGTGTGTGAACCATGATTGAAGAGTAAAAAATGTAGTTTGTTACCATAGCAACCCTGTGTGCCATTGTACATGTGATGTTTTTATTTCCTTTAAGTGAAATACAACAAAGCTCAGATTGTTGCTCCCAAATTTACTTTCCCACTTTATTGGTTAAAACCAGGGGTCCTCAAACTTTTTAAACAGGGGGCCAGTTCACTGTCCCTCAGACCACTGGAGGACTGGACTGTGGGCCCCGGGAACAAGTCACAGGCAGTGGTGGCAAAAACACCCTGAGGGCCGGATAAATGTCCTCGGGGGGCTGCATGTGACCCGCAGGCTGTAGTTTGAGGACGCCTGGTTAAAACACATTGGAGTTTTTGAGTATTCTGTCAACACACAATTTGTGAGAGATTTCATTCCTTGGATTGGTATAAGATGAGAGCTAGAAGTATTAGGAGTATAGATTATATTTAAATATTAAAAGATTCTCTATGAAAAGAGGTAAGACAAATAGAGAAAGTAATATTTTATACATATATATATATATATACATATATATAGGTATGTGGGGTTTTTTTGAGACAAGAGTCTCACTATGTCACCCTTGGTAGAGGGTCATGGCGTCACAGCTCACAGCAACCTCCAACTCTTGGGCTTAAGCGATTCTTTTGCCTCAGCCTCCCAAGTTGCTGGGACTACAGGCACTTGCCACAAGACCGGCTATTTTTTCCTGTTGTTGCAGTTGTCATTGTTGTTTTAGTGGACCCAGGCGGGGTTCGAACCTGCAACCTGTACATGTGGCCAGTGCCGTAACCACTGTGCTGTGGGCACTGAGTCTTGTTTGTTTGTTTGTTTGTTTTTTGAGACAGAGTTTCACTTTGTTACCCTTGGAAGAGTGCATGGCATCATAGCTCACAGCAACCTTAAACTCTTGGGCTCAAGCGATTCTCTTGCTTCAACCTCCCAAGTAGCTGGAACTACAAGTGCCTTCCACAATGCCCAGCTATTTTTAGAGAGGTCTTGCTCTGGCTTAGGCTGGTCTCAAACCTGTGAGCTCAATCAGTCCACCCACCTTGGCCTCCCGGAGTACTAGGATTATAGGCGTGAGCCACCGCGCACAGCCACTTATGTTATATTTTAAATTTGACATCAAACTGACATTAAAATAAACACATTGCACTTTATAAAAATGCCTAAATTATGAAATAAACACAGCTGCTATGATTTTAGTGTTACGTGTATCTGCATTTGATAAGAATTGAATGCACTGTGCATTTACCATATGTTTTCTCTTTTCATTTTAACTCTTATTTCTAAGAGTATTCTGTGTTTCTATTTCTCAACTAGAAATACACATATACCCAATAAAAATATAATTTCCTTGTTTCAAACCTATTCTGTTCCAAGAAGAAGAAACTAAAGATATGGAGTAGAGTTTAGGGATTTAGAAGAATCACTAGGAAATGTGAGATAAAGATAAATATGGCATGGGAAAATAATATATTAGGCCGGGTGCAGTGGCTCACGCCTATAATCCCAGTACTCTGGGAGGCCCAGGCAGGTGGGTTGCCTGAGGTCAGGGGTTTGAGACCAGCCTGAGCTAGAGGGAGACGCTATCTCTAAAAATAGCCAGGTGGGCACCCATAGTCTCAGCTACTTAGGAGGCTGAGGCAAGAGGATCATTCTTGAGCCCAAGAGTTTGAGGTTAAAGTGAGCTATGACTCCACGGCATTCTACCAAGGGCACAGAGTGAGACTCTGTCTGAAAAAACAAAAAAGCCCCACAAATGTATTAATGAGTTGCCTCATGTCAGATATTGTTCTACATGCTGAAGATATAGCTATGAAAACATTCTTGCCCTCATAGAATGCCTGTTATAGGGATTAAAAGTAGTGCCACAACATGTTAGGTAAGGACTTGATGGAAAGAGCCTCTAGCCTGCCCCTGACTGAAGCTGTGTCACAGGGCATGGAAGTTCCCCCATGTTCCAGCCCCAATGAGCTGAGATACCAGTACAAGCAGCATGCAACAAGTGCAGATATATTTAACTGTGGCCAATTCCAGAAGTCTTTTCTATCTGCTAAATTTGGATGTTTTGCGTCAAGGACAATATTGGGACTATAATTTTGATTTTTATATTGTTCTTTCACAGGCCATGCTGAACTGCCCTCTGTGAACCTGGTCTCATAAAGTATTCTGCCCCTAATTATTAATCTGTTCTTATTAGGGAATTTTTTTTTTTTTTGAGACAGAGTCTCACTATGTTGCCCTTGGTAGAGTGCCATGGCGTCACAATGCTCAAACTCTTAGGCTTAAGGGATTCTCTTGCCTCAGCCTCCCAGGTAGCTGGGACTACAGGCTCCCGCCACAATGCCCAGCTATTTTTGTTGTTGTTGTTGTTGTTGTTGTCATTGTTATTTAGCAGGCCCTGGCCGGGTTCAAACCTACCAGTCCCAGTGTATGTGGCAATTGCCCTAACCACTGAGCTATGGGCAATAAGCCCCTTGTTAGGGAATTTTATGAGTGCGGCTGCTGTGCGCAGATTTTTTTTTTTTACTATTATATTATATTCCCTCCCTGTTTGGTGTTCTGCATAGTGTGCTGACCAGTAGGTCTCAAGAGGTAAATAGAAATTTGGGAAGAGGGAGATAGCAGGAGACTGTGGGTGGCTTTGGGAATCACAGGGCCTTGCCTATTTCAAAATACTCTCCCTGCTGGTTGCTGGGTAGTTGATGGCACTCCTTTGTGGAAGTGGGGTGGAATTCTAGAAAGAGGATGGGTTCCATCCTTAAACTACTGATGACTGTGTGACCTTAAAACAAATGGCCTTCTCATCTCATCCTTGCCGTTTCTTCACCTGTAGAAAATATAAGACCAACCTGTCATGGGAATGTTAAATAAGGACTAAATGAAATAACTTGTACAAAGTACTTAGCATAGTTTCTGAAAAATAATAGGCTGTTAATAATGGTTAATTCCCTTACCCTAAATACCTTATTGGGTTAAAAAGCATGGCCTTTGAAATGCTCTTTGGCAAAACAGAAATTGTGTTCTATAGGAGAGGAACAATTGGCCTAGTAAACATGTTGACACATTTGCATGAATTAGTGTGTTTATTAATTTTTTGAAAAGTAAATAGCTGAATCCTCAGGGAATAGGATGTAGAGTGACTTTCACTTTGGGGACAGGAAGTTGGGAATTTCAGAGGAATGGGCAACTGAACGATGAAGGACGAGGCAGAGTGTGGGCTGAGGGGAAAGTGTGAAGTCCTAGAGGCAGGGGTATGGCATAGGTGGGGAAGCAAAGGTTGGGAACCTGAAAACAGACTCTGTTCATGTCACCATTTTGTTTGGACTTGTCTGTGCTTGTGTTTGTTTGTAGTTGAGTTTTCCTGTCTTCCTGCTGCTGCTGAAGAACCTGATCATCTAGAAAAGTCAGAATGCTCAGTGCCAACCCAAAGGATTCACTCGTTCCGGAGATATACCTATTGGATACCAAAATTCATTTGGATAATCTGTCCAACCATTCTTGATAAGTTATCTGAATAATAAAATACTCAGCAAAAGAGGTAACAATTGGAACGTTTTATCATCTCATTTTGAAGATGTTTGCCATGATTTAATTTGTTTGCTAGAAGAAAACAAGGCATAGAAAACTTGAATACCTTATTTTTAAAATTGCATCAGGGTTAGAAGTGTAGGCCTTTATATCCAAGTATTGGTTTATGATCCTATTTATAGAATTCTGAAATCCAAAAAGTTCTGAAAACCAAAAGTTGTTTTTGTTTTGTTTCCAATTTTTTTATTACAGTAAAAAATACAAATTAAAAATTACCATTTCAACCATTTTAAAGTGTATTGTAGGTACACTTATAATTTGGTACCATCATCCATTTCCAGAATTGTTTTCATCTTGCAAAACTTCAATTCTGTACCCATTAAATAAATTTTCACTTTCCCTAACCCCTGGCAAACACTGTTTCGGTTTTAAAATAAGTTAGGCATCAAAACTAAGTTAGCAGTCAAAGTTGATCAGAAAGATAATTTTACTCCTTACTCATCCCACTTGGTGTGTATTTATATTTCACTGCAAAAACATTAATGTGTTAAATTATCGGGGGTTGCCTCTGACCCCATTTGTAACATAAGATAATATGCAGTGTATGTACTTGCACTGTACAATCTCCAACAAACAAACACTTTCAGAGTTCTGAAACATATCTGACCTCCAGGAATTCAGCTGGGGATTGTGGGACCTGTAGTATGCTAGGTTACTATTATCATTTTTTATTCTGTTTCAGCTTAGTTGTATTTAACAAAATTAAAATATGAAAATTCATATTTGAAAATAGAAATAAACTATAGGTCTCCTCCCAGACAGAGACAGTGATCCTCAGTATTTGTTGAACTCTACAGGCTCCTAGAGCCTTAACAAACCTTGGCCCAGGATGAGATGGTTTCAGGGCAGATCTAATTGGTATTAGGGTTTTTTGTTGTTTTTTTTTTTTTTGAGACATAGCCTCAAGCTATCCCCCTGGGTAGAGTGCTGTGGCAACACAGCTCAAAGCAACCTCCAACTCCTGGGCTCAAGTGAGTCTCCTGCCTCAGCCTCCCAAGTTGCTGGGACCCCACAGGCACCCGCCACAACGCCCGGCCATTTTTTGGTTGCAGCCATCATTGTTGTTTTGGTGGGCCAGGGCTGGATTCAAACCCGCCACCTTAGGTGTATGTGGCTGGCGCCTTAGCCACTTGAGCCACAGGCGCCGAGTATTAAGGTTTTAAGTACAGACAGCTGGGAAGGGAATATGGCATCTGCCAAATTCTTGCTGTCTTTTGGCCTTCAGCAGCAAAGCATTTATGGCTTTCCAGTATTCATTCCCAAGGACAGAATGTGTAGGCAGGACCAGTTCTGGAGCACCTCTATGCTGCGCTGATGCAGACCAGCTGAATAGCCACCCAGAATTATACCAGTTCCTGAAGGCCCCTGGCTCTCTCCAGACCCTGCTTTAATGACGTTGCCCTAATTTCCAGAATGGAGCTTTAGAAAAGTAGGTTTATACTTCTTTTCCTCCCTCCTCGATTCCTTCCCCAAAGCTTGTACCAAGTGTCCCTGTGCACAGTGGCAATTTAGGTGCTGTGGAAATAGAAGATACTGTCCTTGCCTTGGGGGAGAAGTCTGACTCCCCAAAGAGTGAGGAATGGAATACAGGAGGCAGTATATGATAGAGTTGTCAAAATCAGGCTTGCCCAGAGGACATTTCTGTGTTGGCAGACTTCTCCAAGGTCACCAGAGTCCTGGGCATTTTCCCTGTCAATTCAGTCAAGCCAATATCCTCTCCATTATTTTTCTTCCCTTGCCCCCTTCCTCTAACCTCTTTTCATTTCCTAAAGCCTCCATGAGACTTCTAGGGGTAGGATGAGGGCAGAGCCAGGAAGGGAGGCAATAGGGATAGGAAGGGCCAGGTCCTACCTCTGACTGCCTAAATTGTACATGTCCATCTGGAAAGGAGAGAGGCCTGAATCCAGCAGAAGGTAATGGAGTAACCAGGAATCCATCACAGAAACAGCTAAGCAGGCAAAGACAAAATTTTTTCTTGTCCTCTCAATTGACATACTTCATTAGGATAAGATATATTGATAAAGATGAATGATCAGTAAGATAAATAGGTAAAAATTGATAAATATGATCTATATCAATATGAAAAATATGTATATAAGATAAATTTATATTTTTGAGTTAAAAACAGGAAAAAGTTTTTGGTAGAAGATAGAACATAGGATTAGAGAAAACTGGGATATTTTATTATGATATTTACTGCTACATAATATTTTAAATGGTTCTATTATGTTAAAAGGTCTTTGGTTACAGGGCTTTGGAAGCTTTGTCTTAGTTTCAGACATTCTGCCCTCTTGACATTCCTGGGGTAGAAACCTGGTGCTAATTTATTGTTAAACATTCCATATCCTGGGTTTTTTGGAGCTGTAGGTGTAAAGATTAAATCCCTGGTTTCCACTAGTTCTTCTTTTGTACTTTCTTATTTTTCATATCTTGTTAAATAGTAATAGTTAGAGAAACATTCAAATGTTTCTTCATTTTCCAAAAATGGTGTCAATAAGATTAGTTTCTTTATATCCATTTACTGGTTTCTAGTGCAGCAAAATGAGGTTGTATTTACTCTGTTTATATTACTCCTTAGATGACAGTGTCACTACCTGTCCAGTCTTCATTTTTATTTATTTTATTGAGACAGAGTCTCACTTTGTCACCCTTGGTAGAGTGCTGTGACATCACAGCTCACAGCAACATCAAACTCTTGGGTTTAAGCAATTCTCTTGCCTCAGCCTCTCTAATAGCTGGGACCACAGGCACCCACCACAATGCCCAGCTATTTTTTTGTTGTTGTTTAGTAGGCTGTGCCCAGTCCAAACCCACCAGCCCTGGAGCATGTGGCTGGCATCCTAACCACTGAGCTGGGTGCCCAGTTTTCATTGTTAGTAAATCCCAAACTCAGTTCATCTACTGAGAAAGTAGTTCAGGTCCACATTCAGTTATTAAGCACCTTCTGAATGTCAGGCATTGTGTTAGATCCTGAACTGACAAGGTTGAGAAAGATGCTATGCATGCCCTTAAATTTACAGTCTATTGGGAAGCAACAGATAAGATACACAGTTAACTTTAACTGTGTGGTTTTAAGGAATAAATTGGGGATAATAGGCTTGTTGTCTAGTTAAACATTAATGAAAGGAAAACCAACGTGTCGAGGGTCACTTCCAGGCCTCCCTCCCTGTGCTCCTGTACACCTAGTGTTCTGTTTACCCTGCTGACCATCAGTGGTCCCCTCCTCTGCTGGCTGCACTTCAAAGGTACAGTCCTGAAGGTCGGTGTCCTCAGGGCCCCTCCTCAGCAGTCTGCTCTGTTCTCTATCTCCTCATAGGGCAAGGATTTCCAGCTTTCTGTCTCAGCTCAGCCCTCTCTTCTCAGCAGCAAGCTCCCGTTTCCCAACATTCATTAGGTAGCTCCACCCAGCACAAGGCCCTGCAGGCTCACTGTGCGGAAACCCCAACCTTAAAGCTTGCGTGTCTTCCTGCTGCCCTGTCTCAGGCTGCCCTGGACACCTGCTAGAGAGAAATGGAAGTGGACAGAAATCTCATGCAGCACTGTCTAAGAGAAATATAATACAATGCCAGCCACATATGTAACTTAAACTCTTTAGTAGCCAAATAAAGAAACTGGCTCGGTGCCCGTAGCCAGTGGTTAGGGTGCCAGCCACATACACCAAGGCTGACGGGTTCCAATCCTTCCTGGGCCAGCTAAACAATAACAACTGCAATAAAAATTAACCGGGCATTGTGGTGGGCCCCGGTAGTCCTAGCCACCTGGGAGGCTGAGGCAAGAGAATCTCTTAAGCCCAAGACGCCACAACACTCTATCAAGGGCGACATAGTGAGACTCTGTCTTAAAAAAAAGAAAGAAAGAAATCCTGTAATATTCTGAAATTAAAAAAAAAAAAACAGGTGGAGTTAATTTTAATAATATCTTAATCCAATATATACCTAACGTATTACCATTTAACATGTAATCAATTAAACATAGCCGGGAAAACGTGGGTGACCCAGCCCCACATACCACCCCTGCGCCGCCTCCAGGTTCCTGCCTGTGCCCTTCGCCCTAGGAGAGGTCTCTTCTTTTCCTACTGAACTTCTGAAATTTGGTGTGTATTTTAAACTCAGTTTGTACCAGGCACATTTCAAGTGCTCAACAGCCACATGTGACTAGTTGCTCTCATACTGGATAGTGCAGGTCTAGAATGGAAAAGGCAGTTTTTCAGGCTGGGCAAAAACATGCTTCTAAGAAGATAGGACACTTAGCGTGTAAGTGTCACTATTTTTATGATTCATGTATATTTTCTGTTCCTTATGGTTTTCACCATATTAGAGAAGCCTTTGAAATTCCCTTGTCTCTGAGCAGCACCGAGAAGAATCAAGAAAATCTACTTTCTCCTGGCGGGGAAGGGATGTTGAAGGGAGAGCCGCTCATCCTCCACGCCTGCCCCACCCCCAGAGGGAAATCCCCAAGGGGAAGTCGAAGTTCTCAGCACAGAGCCTGCCCCTAGCTGAATCGCCTCTTCCTAACGCTCTTGGTGAAAGGTCTACGTTTTTAGAAAGAATTCACACCTTCACAATTCCTTTTCACAATTTTCATAACTTACCTGCCAGAAACAAAATTTATTTATTTACGTTAATTTTTATAGTCAAAGCCACCGCATAGCCTGGAATTTCCAGGTTTTTGAATATTGTTTCTTTCGGTTTTGCACATGTTGAATTTTGGTTCAGAAAACAGGATCACTCTATCATGTTCCCGAGTGCGAACTATTGGAGAGTCACTATGGTGATCAACCAATGGGTGCTCGCTGGTTCTGGAACTCGGAGCTTGACTCTGTGCACTTCTCTGCAGAGTGTGCCCCGTAGATCTGAAAGAGTTCTTAGGCTCCGGTTTCTTTTCAGATGGCATCAAAGCAGGCCATAAGTTCATAAGTCAATCTGACTTTTAAGGGGTGCTTTTTCTAAGGAAGAAGAGATTTAAAGTTAAATAGAGACAACAAAGCTTTCTAAGAATGTTTTTGGCTAAGATACTGGCCCAGGGAGAGCAGTGTTAGCCCTTGGGACACCAGCCAGATGTTGCTTTTCACAAACTGGGGGAGACAGTGGCCTTTACTGTTACTATTACAAATGCTATTCACGTTCCTTAATCTTCAACTAAAATTATTTCACTTTCAAGGTCTAGGCCGGGGTGTAGGAGGCCTCTGGTAGGAGGGCTGGCTTCCAGAGCAACTACAGGGAAGTGTCCCGGAGTTCCATCGGGGCGCCCCCTCCCCTCTCGTAGGGCAAAGGGCATGGCAGGAACCCGGAGGCGGCGCGGGGGTGGTGTGGGGGCTGCGTCACCCGCGTTTTCCGGGCTGTTTCAGTCTCACAGCGCCCGCGGCTCTCCAGGTAGGGACGCCCCCTCCCACGCAGCGCGGCTCGGGCGGGTGGGGAGGAGGGGCTGGGCTCCGAGCGCCCGCCCCTCCATCTATCACATGGCCGGAGAGTCACAAAAACAACAGCTTTGGCCAAGACCGTGACTTCAGGAAAGGGAACCCAGGGCCCTCGCAGCCAGCCCCCTCCCCATGGAGGACAGTTTTCTTGAATCCTTTGGGAGGCTGAGCCTCCAGCAGCAGCAGCAGCAGCCGCCGCTGCAGCAGCGGGCTCGGCCGCCGCCCCCGCGGGGGACACCTCCGCGCCGCTTTAGGAAACACCTCTACCTTCTGCGAGGCCTCCCGGGCTCCGGGAAAACCACACTGGCCAGGTAATGACAGCGGCCTGGGCGCCGGCGCGTGGGCCCCGGGCCACCACGCGCCCCGGCCGAGCGCGCCCCTGTCCAGAACCGCTCCTGGGCGCCGCTCGCGCCCCCGCTGAGAGTGCCTGGCCCCGGCCCGGCCTCGCGGGGAGCCCGGCCGCCGCCCCGGGAGCCGTCGCTGCCCCTGGTCCCCAGGGCCGCGGGCGTGCGGAGAGGAGGGCGCTCGTCTTGTTTGTTTCCCGCTGCGCTGCTCCGGGAGCACGGACTCGGCACTGCGCCTAGCGCAAGCCCCAGATGGCACCGACCCCTTCCCCGGCCGTGCCCGGCCTAGTGCCAGCCGGCGAGGCAGCCTTCGCCGCCCCCAGCCCCGGGTCGGGTAGGCCCGCAGGGACTCTTCGGGAAAACCGGTGGTGACTGCAGAGAAAACCGCCGGGCCGCCGGCTAGCGCGCAGGCGGCTGCCAGTGCGTCAACAGGCGTTTTAACTGGAGCGGATAGACTGGGGGTCCGGGGCTGGGGGCCAGGGTGGCAGTGGCCGTGGCCCGGAGCTTGCGGGCCCGCTTTGAAAATCTGCGTTTCCTTTGGCAGCTGCGAAGACGCACAGGTGCACGGGGGTGGGGGGGCTGGCGGCGCCACCACCGACCGTCATTGACAGAGCCTCGCCATGGGCGCCCAAATTCGTTCACTTGCGAATTGCGTAAGCGGTCCTCCCACCCCGGTACCAAGTCAGCGGGAATTACGCGGGCTGCCTGCCTGCTGCCTCTTTGCTAGGCCCACCGCGCCAGCCTGAACGCCCACCACTCCCCGCCTCGGACTTGAGGTCCCAGCAACGGTGAACTGCTTCTACCCTGTAAACCAAGCTGTTCCTCTCTTTGCCCTGGCCGACGCCGGCCCGCCTTCCTGGCTTGCCCTCCCACCTTGCTTTGCCCAGCTGGTTTCACTTATCTTTTAGGCCTGGGCAACTACACCACCCTGCCAGGAGAGGCCCTTCTTCTGGACTCCTTGGCTTCCTGTTTACACGAATGACTACGCTTAGTTTTGCTTCTGCTTATCTTCTTGTAAGTTTCTTGAAAGTAGGGGCCATTTCTTACCCCGCCAAGCTTATTGTCCGGCACGCATTGCTGTTCGATAGAGGAAGCGTTCCCTTGCCTTCAGAGAGCTTTCCGTCTCATTGGAGACACACGGCTAGGTAGGGCTTCGAACTGCTGACAATCGAGGTGGCCTACAGTCATGTGCCCATTTCAGTGGTACTCAGTAATCTTAAAAGAAGGGGCTGAGTCATTTGGGTGTCAGGGAGCTGTGACAGCCCTGGTGAGGTGCTGTCACTTTTAATTAGGATTCCTGGTTGATTTTTGGAGTTAAGAGCCTTTAGTCAAAGACTTTTGCTACATTTCCTTGGATTACAGAGCTAGGTGACTTCTGGAGTCCCCTGGGTGCCCTTTCCTAAGCCACAAACACATTTCAGTAGTCTCTCTCTGGAGCACTGGGGAGGTGGCAGACAGTGGTAGAAGGGGAACCTTTGATCCAGCAGAACTGGGTATTTTCTGAATGTCAAATCTTGAGTAATTTGACTTTTGCGTTGCTCATCTGTGGCCTTTCACACACTGAGTGTTAAAAAAGGAAGTAAACATCTGTGGTCAGACTTTGATTCTGACTGTTGGGAAGGGAAGCTGTGTCACGCAGAACATCAGGGGTTTGGACTCACATTCCTCATCTGTAAAGACAGTGGGTTGCCTGGGTGGGCTCTAACATTCTACACTTTTAGGATTGTAATTCCCGATTGGCATTTGGCTAAGCAGAAGACACCGGATGAGAGACCAGCTTATTACAGGACATCTCTCTAGGGACGACTGCAGTGACCCTGGCCTGGGAGCCTGAAGATTGTGCCTTTAGATCTCCTTCATAACTAACTAGCTGGCGACTTTGGGCAATCTCGTAGCTTCTCTGGGCTTGAGGTTCCTTAGATGTGACTATTGAGGAATGATTAGATTAGAGATTTATTGAAGATCCATCTTAATTTCCACTTGTCAGACTTAAAAATAGTTTGTGCATATCAGTTAGGTAAAGAGCTCTGACCTTGGTGTCAATTTATGGCTTCACATTCAAGCTCCACCATCATCAGTTTCGCTGTTCATGCAACTCCTCTGTGCCTCAGTTTCCTCTCCTCTGAAATGGGGATGTCTGCTCTGTCTGCCGCAGAGGGTTGTTGTGAAGACTAACTGTGTGGGAGGACTGTTTAAATTCTGAAGTGTTGTATAAATTTTAAGAGGTATTAGTTACTGCTTAAGCTGTTGATCAGCTGTGATAAATATTCAGTGTTCCAGGGAAGCAGCCTGGCTCTGAAGGGAAGATGGCAGCTGACTCTGAGTTCTCCTGTCATGCTAGGCACTGGCGGTTCTGGGAGCAGAGGAGCCTTGGCATGCTTTGGAGCAGGTCCTGCATTTATATAAAAGTCTGGGAAGTAAGCAAGGAAATGGGCCACAGCTCAGGAGGCAGGGGCCCTGAGGGAATGGTGGGGAGGAAGTCTCAGATGTGGCCCTTAGGAACTGCCTTCCCCACTTTGGGGGAGGGTGGAAGGGGAGAGTAGAGAAGGGCAAATTGTTTAAAAGTACTCATGTATAAAAAACAGTAAAACTGTAAGGTTATTTATGTATTGTTGGATTCTTGGAAATTCATGTTTTCTTTATTATATGTATTTTCCAAATTTTCTATAATGAACATGTATTTCTTAGAATAATAAAACTTTTTTTCTTTAAAAATTGGAGAAAATTGCCTTTTACAAATGTGGGTTCATCTTTTTCTGCTTAACCTTTATTTCTCATTTGATTAAAGAACTAATAAAAATTTTTTTTGAAATTAGGATATGTCTTGTCTTCCAAGTCAATGGTAGATTTCTGTACTTTCCACCTGTATAGTTTCATAGTTTGAAGTGGCTAGAATGTGGGAAACATCAGTTAAAATTCTTTGACTTATTAAAAAGAAGTTTGAATTTTATTTGCTTTAAAAAATTTTATGGCTCGGCACCTGTGGCTCAATCGGCTAAGGTGCCAGCCACGTACACCTGAGGTGGCGGGTTCGAATCCCCAGCCTGGGCCCGCCAAACAACAATGATGGCTGCAACCAAAAAATGGCCAGGCGTTGTGGCGGGCGCCTGTGGTCCCAGCTACTTGGGAGGCGGAGGCAGGAGACTCGCTTGAGCCCAGGA
>CAUYQV010080311.1:0-26482 GCA_963574575.1 Galagoides demidoff
TTTATTTATTTATTTTTTGAGACAGGGCCTCAACCTGTCCCCCTGGGTAGAGTGCGGTGGCCTTACAGCTCATAGCAACCTCCAACTCCTGGGCTCAAGCGAGTCTCCTGCCTCCGCCTCCCAAGTAGCTGGGACCACAGGGCCGGGTCTCACTCTTGTTCAGGCTCGTTTTGAACTCCGGAGCTCAGGCAGTCCAACTGCCTCGGCCTCCCAGAGTGCTGGTATTACAGGCATGAGCCACCGTGCCCAGCCCTCTTCATGCATCTTTTAACCATGTGATCCCAGCTAACTGTAGGCAAGACTGAGGAGTAAGGACTTAATGTGGCCGTGACTCAGCCAGAAACCCCATGAGTCTGTTTGCTATTCTTTCTGCTCTGGCTCCTGGGGCAGAGGTGGGGACGTGGCAGCCAGACTCTCCTAGACTCTGCCCATGGCTGTGGATGCTGAGCTTGGTTTACTGTGCAACCCCAGGTGGGCCAAGGTCCTTCCGTGAGAGAGGAAGTTACAGTCGGCTGCACCACGTGCGTTACATTCCTAACTCTGAAAGTCTGGGTCGTGCTGATGCTTCTGTTCTCACAGTCCTTATCCTGTGCACCAGCAAACCCTGAGGCTGCTTTCTCTGGCCAGGCTCACGTTCTCACTCCCCTGCTTATGATTCCTGGGATCCCTCTGAAATAAACAACTTGCATTTACAATTTTCATCTCCAGGTCATCTTCTTGTTCAGGAACTTGGCTTGAGATACCACCTGTCCTTTTTTATTCCCTTCTAGCCTTTATTATTCTCTTGTTTACACTGTATCAGTGGTTCTAAGTATATGTTCTAGACACCAGCATCACCTGGAAGCTTGCTGGGAATGCAGGTGCTCAGTGATTGCAAATTTACCTCGGAGCCACCTGGAGAACTTATTAGATCACAGATCTCTGGGGCTCAACTCCTGAGTTTCAGACTCATTAGACCTGGTGTGAAGCCTGAGGTGGCCTGTCTAAAGAGTTCCCAGGGGCATACGGCACCCCTCCCAGGCGAAGGACTCAACCGGCAACTCGGACTTTACTTAGCAAATGTGAAAAATGTGACCTCATTGTATGTACCCATATGTTAATCTGAAAGTTTTTAAAAGAAGTTCCCAGCTGTGTTAAGGTTGCAAAGAAACAGAACCAACAGGAGATCTCTCTCTTTCTCTCAAATGTAGATATACAGATATATAAGGAAGTTGGCTCACTATATTACGGTGGCCTAGAGGTCCTATGACCTGTTGTCTGCAAGCTGGAGACCCAGAAAAGTTGGGGGTATCATTCATTCTGATTCCCAAACCTTGGACAGCATGAAGCTGATGGTGTAACTCTAAGGCCTGCCGTGGTGGGGGGCAGAGGGACTGGTAGAAGTCTAGTGGTCTGAAGGCCCGACAACCAGGAGCTGCACTGAGGGCAGGAGAGGATGGACGTCCCAGCTCAAGATGAGGGAGGGAATTTGCCTTGTTTTTGCCTTTTTTCTAATTCTACTTAGGCCCTCAAGGGATTGGACGATACCTGCTCCCATTGGGGAGGTTGATCTCTATGCAGTCTACAGATTCGAATACCCATCTCTTCTGCAAACATCTTCACAGACACCTCCAGAGTTGACTTTTCACCAGCCATCTGGGTTCCTTAACCCAGTGCAGGTGACATGTAGAATTAACTGTCATGCTGGTGATACTCATGTTGCCGATCCAGGGAGCACACTGAGAATGATTGCTCTCCCCACTGGCGCGTGAGCTGCAGGACAGCAAAGACTTTAGTGTTGTTAACTCACTGCCATCACCCCAGCCTCTGGGTCAATCCTAGGACATGGTGAACACTCACTTTACATTTTTTGAATGAATGTACTTCAGGCACAGAACAAGTTTACCGGGACCAAATAAGTGATTAGAATGGAGTGTTGGGCTCTGGTTTGTCTGCCCATTCCCTGCTCTTTATGGCTGTTACTGTAGATTTGGTCTATCCATGGCATAAACATTTACGACAATAGTGTTCATCGTGTTGCATTATAATTGTTGCTAGAATCAATATTTATTGCAGACAGCACCCATAGATGTCAGTCACTGTGTTAACCACTTCAATGCATTATCTCATTTAATCCTTCTTTCAATCCTAGGATGCAGGTACTGTTTAATCCCTGTTTTACAAAAAGGCAAACTAAGGCTCAGAGATCTTAGCTGACTTGCCCAGTCTCACCCTGTGAGGTGGTGTGGGAGGTCAGAATTGGAGCCCAGATCTGACTTCACTGTCTGTGTTCCTAACACACAGACTGCTAGACTGTCTTCCTGCTGTGTGCTGAGCATGACTCCCTCCAGCTAACTGAATCCCCTTTTGTGACGTGGTCATAAAGCTAACTGGTACTGGTTGAGTCACATCCCAATACCAAGTGACACTAATGGCCCTAACTGGAACAGACTCCAGCCAACTCGTAGCTTGATCTTTCTCTTTCCGTCCTGTCTTCTCATATGGCTGCATAATACACTATAGAACTGTTCCTGATAGATGGACACTTAGGTTGTTTCCAAGTTTTGGATGTTCTCAAGAGGGCGGTGAATAGTCTTGTGCACAACATTGTAACTACAGGCATGGTGTTTTCCAGACAAGTTTTCTTTTGTACCATCTGTGGTAGATAAAAGTTCTTTATCATATAGTCATATAGTATATTAGTTAGTCATTTGTGTCCCTTTCAAGGGCATTAGCATTTCTTACTGTGCTCAGGCCCACCCTTCCACCCATCACTGTCAGCAGATCCTACCCCCGGAGACCACTGGAGTTCACAAGCCCCCTTGCCTGGTGAACTCTGACTTTATCTGCTCTCTTACATGCAAACTTTGCTCTTCAGACCTTTCGGGCTGAGACTTTGCATTCCCTCTACCTTTGTGCCTTAGTGAAAGAGTTGTCCGTATCATGAAGATTAAGAAACTGAGATTGGTTGTCCAATTATGCCAGTTATATATGAAAGGAGTCAATTCTTTTGATTTTTTAAAGATGTCATCTCTGTAATCACTTAACTCTCTTGTCTCTTATGGGTTCTGTACCACAGAGGCGTGAGGATTTTTCTGTTTTAAGGCGCATTTCCACTTAAAATGTAGAAAAATCGTTTTCTTCTCCTCCATGTTGGTCAAACAGCCTCTGTTAATGATGCAATTAGTGAAACCGTGCAAGACAAAGGGGGATCTTTCAGTTTTACAAAGTCAATGAAGTGGCAAAATTTGCCACGTTTGCTGTATGTGCAAAATATTTTGCAGAGTTCTACTGTGGTAATGTGTTTTTTGAGCAGCTACTGTAGATGCTGAAGCTAAATTATAATAATTTGATGACTGTGTGCGCGATGAATTCACTGAAACTCCTACCTCCTCCATGCCTGTCAGACTGGGTTTGGAGTGGGGAGAGGCTCTCTGTCATCCTCGGTCACACCCAGAATGTGTTCTGCACTGGAGATTTCTTAACCTTGCTTGGTTCCCTTTGCTACTTTCTCTCCAGAACATCGGCCCCCACTTTTTTTCTCCAGAATTCTGTTTTCTGGTGAACAAAGTCAGCTAAATTCTGATTCACATTTAAAAGAATGATTCTTCTTCTCTTCCCACTCAATTGACCTCTTGAGGTCACCCCTGCTTCCAGGGGAGATGTTTATTCCTGTATCGCCCATGTCCTGGGTGGGAAGTTGCATTGGTGATACCTCACTCACTGATGCAGCTTTCAGATTATTATTCCTGCACCATCACATAAAAATTTTTATCCTTTTGAAGTTCATGTGTCTGTACCATCCAACCTCTACCTACCACCCTGATTTGCTGGAGTTGGCCTGTACTGGGTCTTTTCATCTTCTTTGTTCAAGAACATCATGTTGGTAGCTTGAAATTGGCCATGGTGGGAGTATTTACACCACAGACATTGGCCAGTGCTACAAGTTAGCCGGTTGTTGAGCATGTTGAGTATGATCAGCCCCACTGATCCTCCCTCTGTGGCTATGTACCTTTCACCTGGTTGCCCTCTGCATTCGTTGATGACTTTGGCTTCTGGATCACACCACTACTTTTTCCTCCAAGTCACACCGTAAACACTCTCAGAGATTTTAACCTCTGTGTTGAGTTAGTGCGTTAGAGCCAGGTTACTCCTCATCCTGCCATGAGAGAGCCGGACCAGCACAACAAAGGATAGTTCCACCTCCTGCATGGCTTTCCATCATCCTGTCAGAAGTGAAGGCAGTTAAAACACTTAATCATAATTATCTGGACCTGGAACCAAATTCCATTTTATATACAGCACAAAGTATTCCTTGTACAGTTTGAATACGCTTTGCACAGATTGAAGGAGAATTATATTCTATTTTATTTGGAAATTCACCAAGAGGTTTTTATAAAAAAAAAAAAAGTCATGTTCCTGATGGCGATTCCACCCTTGTATTCGAGTCACCTTATCAGTCTGTACTTGAGGCTATTGTATTCAGGGGGATTTCACATGTAACTGTGAGCACCAGCCTGCTTTATCAGGTCTTCTAATATAGTCATGCCTAAGATACACCAAAATACATATTAGTTATTATAAATTGTATCTTTTAAAAATCTTCCTTATACTCAAGTTGGAGCTTTATGATTTTTTAAAAGAAATTATACAGGTGGAAAATTTGTATTACTTCATTTTAGGGTAGCAAACAAGTTGTTACAGAGGATGCTGTTGGATTGGGAGGCTTGAGAGACAAGTTGCTTTGATTTTCCAGTTTCTGGTGGTGATCACTTTCAAGGCATGTCATTCCTAGGGATCTATTCTGGACATATTCAGTATTAAGACAAGCCCGCCTCTGAAATCCAAGCACTACTTTTTTATAAGTAGCCTCTGATTTCTCCAGCCCTCTCCTTTTCTTATGCCTAGTACAATGGTCTTCCACTTTAAAGAAACTTCTAGAATCATGACCCTTCGACTCTCTCCTTTCTGTCTGCTCATTGATGGCACAGCATGTTATGAATCCAACCTCTATGGATGGGCACTGGATTGTTTCCAAGTTTTTGATGTTCTGTGTAGTATGGTGAGTAATACTGTATCCATCTTCAATTGCAACTTAGGATAAATTCCCCCAAGAGGACTTGCTTACTTCTTTGAAAGAATTTTGATACTATTACCTCCCTGCATGTCCAGTGCTACTTTGTAAAAAGAAAATTACAGATTTCACTTAGTGAAACACAGATGTTTACAGAGGTGTTTGTCATTTCTCCCAGGCCTAAATAGTACCTGTTTTTCTGGCTTCCTCTTGCTGTTTTCTGTCAGCTACTGCTACCATCCTTGCTCAAGCCACCTGAATTATTGCAATGGTCTCTTAACAGTCTCCCAACTTCAGCTCCTGCCCTGAGTCTGTTCTTAATTCATACCTTTCCTCTTCTAAAACTCTCGAATGTATCCACCTGCCCCAAACCTGCCATGGCCTGTGTGCTGTGCTACCCACCAGCTACCCTTCAACTAGGTCTCCCTCCATCCCCTCTCACCACCTGCCTTCCCAGGGCCTTGGCACTTGCTTTCTTCGTGGTCTGCCTGACTCCAAGCCACCCACAGGGCTCCTTCTCCCACTTCCAGGATCCCTCTGCACATGGATCATGGAGGACTTCTTAGATCCTCTGTAAAATATTAGTCCCTCACATTTCCCCTGAGTTACTTTTCTTTATAGTACTTATAATCCTCTGACATATTTATTGCTGCCCTTAATGAGGGCAGGGCTTGTTCTGTTTTCCTTTCCACTGTTTTATTTATTTATTTTTTCCATTTCCAGTACCGGGCATATAATAGATCAGGATCAGATGATACATATTTCAGGCTTTGTGGGCCAGAGGGCTGTTCAGACACTTTGAGCTCTTGACACCATGACAGGAAAGCAGCCACAGACAATACCTGAACAAATGAATGCGGTTGAGTTCCAATAAAACTTTATTTAGAGACACTGTAAATTTAAATTTCATGTTATTTTCACACATCAGAAAATATTGTTCTTTTGATTTAAAAAAAGAGGCAAAACCATTCTTAGCTTATGAGCTGCACAGAAAAACAGGCTGAGAGCTGAATTTGGTCTGTAGGTGGTGGTTTTCCAACTCCCGTACTAGGTACTTAAAACTTATTTATTTCATGAATGGATATGTAAATAAGGAATTTGTATATATTTGTAAATATTGTAGGCACATGTCAAACTCTATTTTTAAGCCTATGCATTTGAACAAATATGGCCCAGAATCAAATGTGCCTTCTGATTATATATATCTTATTTACTTTAACATTTTTTTAAACTATCCCTCACATCCCTCAATGGCAAAGGGATTAATACTGTGAATTTTAGGAACAGGACCTGGTTTAGCAAAGGTCTGAAAACTGCAGTGTAGCCTATAGGTCACTGTACAAATCATCTCTAGTTTATTATATATGTATTTTTAAGAAACAGAAGAGGGGTGAAAAGTCTCTGTGTATTTTCAGCTGGAATGGACATCTACAGCTTTTTCTTTTGACTTTCAGAGTTTATCTTAATTGAACTTTCAGCACCACCGTCGTCTTTCTCTGCAAACTCTGTTTGGAAAAATAGACCTTCAGACCCCAGTAAGAGCACTCAAACTCCTCAGAGCAAATAACTTAAACATAACAAATGGAAGCTTACAAAAGTCAGAATTGTAAAACTAATAGGGCTGTTAAAACCAGCTTTCCTGAAAATTATGAATTGGTTGGCCTGTTTCTTATAATGGCAACTAGTGAATCTTGATCGTTCATCAGTGCACATGTCATAAATTAGGTGCCGAGAGAGGCTGCAAAATTCTTTATGGCATCATAGAAAGCGGCTGTGGCTGCCTTCACATCACATTGTGAGATTCCAGCGGTGCCAGCACACATCCGGCAATGAAAGTTTGAAAATTGTAACAAGTTGTCAAATGTTTATCAACGGGATTTTATGAAGGACTAAAAAGTTATGTACGATACTGCACAGACCATTAGGGGAATAATAATAGTAATAAAGAGACTTTATTCTCATCAAGACTTATGTGGCAGCTCGCTTTTCCCCCCAAACTCAGTTAATGGAGGTTGGGAAAGGCAAATAATTCAATACTAGAAGGAGAACAGTTCGAAGCATTAGATGGAATATCTGTATTATGTGCTGAATAGAATGTAATGAATGTGTGGAGCTATATCTCTATGGATATGTAGATCTCTCTGTATTTATGGAGAAAGATACTCAGGATTGAAACCCAGCCGTAACACAATTGTGCCCATTGTGTTTTATGGGCTCTGCTGCAGCGTGGGCATGGGGTGGCTTTGGGGACCAGACCGAGCTGGGTTCAGTTCCTGACTCCGCTGCTTGCTATTTTTGTGTTTTTTCTAACACTGAAGTCCCTTTTGAGTAAAAGAAAGGATAGTCATAAAGCTACCTTATTAGGCTTGTTGTGATGTTTTAAAAAATAAAACACTTAGCACAATTCCTAACACACGGAGCCAAGATCAAAAATAAAAATCTCATCGACTTCCTTTCCTAGTTGCATGACCTTGAGCTGGTCGCGTTACCTCCCCCAGCCTCCGTTTCCCCAGTGACTTAGGGGTGATGATAATTTCTACTCCTTCATCTTGTGGCATCGTGTGGGCATGCTACGAGCTCGCCTACATGAAGAGCCTAGCAGAGAGTCAGCCACGTGGCAGGTGCTCTTAGACCTCTCCTTTTCTTTGACTAAGGGAAATATTCTTTAAAGAGAGACAAAATACCCTATCTTTGGAGAGGCAGCCTTATAATAACTACGTTTTACAAGTCACCATTAACATTTCTTCAGAAGGTTCTAGAAATTTACTGAACATCACAAGGTCATGCGTCTACATTAGGCTGCAGGAAGCAGATAGTTATTATTGGTGTCTTCTACTAGGCCACAAGGTCCCTTAGGGCAGGGAATTGGTGACTTTTGTCCACCTCTGTATCCGTAGCAAGCTTATCTGGCACACTTAGGTGCTTAATTTATGGATACTTAGTTGATATTTTTAAACAAATACATTCCCATCTGGGCAAAGCCATAAATAAACCCACCAGTTCATGTTCTATTTGTTCCTCTGCACCGAAGGAAGGGGTGCCCTTTGTCAGGATCCCTGCAGCAAAGAGCATAGCCCGATTGGGTCATTTGAGGAGTATATACAAAGGGGTATTGAAATTGGTGTGGGCAGTGTGTAGAGAGGCCACCAGGAGCATGCCGGGGCCTGGGGCACAGGGGGCGCTGGCATCTATCCGTCTACCTCTCTCGACCTGAAGGTGGAAGGGGAGGAGAGTTCCTTGACTGAGGACAATCCTGCCACACTGTGAGCTTTCCTCGAGGGAGGTGCCAGCTCTGCCTGAATCCATGTGGCCAGACTGAACTATACTTCCTAGAATCTCTTTCTCTGAGACATGACTGGAGTAGCATGAAACTGCAGACCTTTTCGCGGCTGTCTGCCGTTTCATGTCCTCCGTCTGCTGCAGCCCCTGCGGCTGCTGCTGCTACCTCCTCTCTCCGTAATGCCTCCTGCAGCTTCTCTGACTCCCGGGCCAGGTATGTGCTGAGATAAGCGATAAACGGCCAGGCCGTTTAGGACACTCACACCAGGCCAGAGGTAACAAAAATGGACATGGGTTTCAGTCCATCTCTGTGGGCTCCAGCTCGTGCTTGTAGGTTCCAGCTTGACCCTGTTCTCAACTTCATATCCATCTTCCCACCCGGCCATCTGCCCTGAGGGCCTCAAACACCAAGACAGTGTCACCTGCTCCGACTAGCACTTTGGGTCAAATCGGGGGATGAACGCGCACGTCTGTACGTACGTACCTCTACGTATGTATCTGTGTATAGGTCAGCGTCGGTGTCTACGTCTACATCTGCGTCTGCGTCTACGCCTGTGTTTATGTCTGCGTCTACATCTGCGTCTGCGTCTAGGTGTGCAGCTGCATGACAGCTAGGCCTGCGTGTCTATATCTACGGCTGTGCGTCTGCGTCTACAGCTAAGTCTGTGCGTCTATAGCTAAGTCTGTGCGTCTATATCTACGTCTACGTCTGCGTCTACGTCTGCGTCTGCGTCTACAGCTAAGTCTGTGCGTCTATATCTACGTCTGCGTCTGCGTCTACAGCTAAGTCTGTGCGTCTATATCTATGTTTGCGTCTGCGTCTTCCTCTACGTCTGCATCTGCGGCTCGGTCTCCGTGTGAGTTCCCGCTCACGTACGTGGGTGTGGGCGTTTGTGTTTCTCCTCCTGGTTCTGCTTCCCTGATTAAACCTTCTCTCTGTCCATTTGGGCGTCCATACCAGCACCACAGACGGGGTATCTTCTAACCAACGCAAACTTATCGGTCCCAGTTCTGGGGCCCGAAAGTCTGAGATCAGGGTGCCAGCGTCGTCGGGATCTAGCCAGAGCTTTCTTCCAGGTCGCAGAACTGCCGGCTTTTTGTATCTGCAATTATTAGAGCTGGCAAGCTGTCTGGACTCCCTTCACGGGCCCTAATCCCATCAAGAGGGCTCCACTTTCACAAGCTAATCGCCCCCCAAAGGTCCCTTCTAACACATCACACTGGAGGTGAGATTTCAACATGAGAACTTGGGGGGACACAGGCATTCAGTCCATGACAAATATTTACTGAAACACGGAACTTGTAATCAGCAGTTGGTGAATATTAATACTGACCAAAAATGGGGAGAATCATACACTGATGTTTCTCTCCTCCCTCCCTAAGGCTCTGCTGGTGCATGCAGTGAAGCCAGCCCCTCCTGAAGGCACAAGGTCAGCCTCCTGGAGCCCCGAGAAGAGGAAGACAGTAGAGAGGAATCTAGAAGTGAAAACCATCTCTACAGGTGAATTTGATTTGTTCATTGTCTCATGAATTCCACAACATTTATTCCACACCTATGGACCAGGGACTGTGCTAAAAGCTGGGTGCACACATACACATACACACAAAGACCAATTGTAATGTGGCAGGTAATTTATTGGGTATCACCACGTATTTTGTTCCCTTTGATGTATTTCTCCTGCCATGCAAAGAAGGAAACCGAGACTTTGAATCTGCCTGGTTGAATTTCAACAAGTCTGTTTAAATGCCTCATTTAGCATTTCACAGCAGCTTGTGTGTGGTAGGGCCAAAGGCAAAATTTTCCAAGCTTAGAATTTGGAAAATCTAAAGTCCTTTGAAAGGTACTGTGCCAGAGAGGTGGAGGTGGAAGCAGATGGGACGGAAGGAGGCTGGAGGTCAACCTCAGAGCTGGGGAAGGGGGTTTGTTTTTGCATTTTTGCGGGTAGAATGGGTCTGATCCCCCCTCTGCAGTGCCCAAGAAGTGGCTGAGCCTTAGAGGGGATGTCAGTGATGTGCTCCCCAGATGCTGTTCTTTAGGGGTGTGTATGTTTGGGGGGCCCCAGCATGTATCAGCAGTCGTGACTATCGCAGGGACATCTTCTGAGTTGTATTCACCTCCCGATGTTCACATGTGACCCTAGATAGGATTAGAGAGTCTCATCCCAGGGATTGAGATAAGAAGTCTCTGAGCAGCCCAACAGAGGGGACTTGGAGCTCATTAAACTTAATCTCTAGAAATAAAGAAATGTGACATTTTGTGGACTGGGTGTTGCTGACTAAAACTTGTGTATTTACCATGGTTAAATTCATGGCAGCTACTTTTAAAGACCACCTGCTGTATGCAAGGCCCTGTGCTACGGGCTTCTGTTCTTTATGCCATCCCCAGACTTTTTGGCACCAGGGACCAGTTTCGTGGAAGACAGTCCTTCCAGAGGGTGGTGTTTTCAGAATAACTCAAGCACATCACCTTTACTGTGCACTTTATTTCTGTTATTATTAAATTGTAATATATATTGAAATAATTATACAATTCACTATAATGCAGAATCAGCGGGAACCCTGAGCTGTTTTCCTGCAACTGGATGGTCCCATCTGAGTGTGATGGGAGACAGTGTCTGATGAAGTTTACTCCTTATGTCCTCAGCTCCACCTCAGATCATCAGGCATTAGATTCTCGTAAGGAGCACATGGTCTAGATCCCTCACACGCTGAGTTTATGGTGGGGTTCACACTCCTGTGAGAATCTAATGCTGATCTGACAGGAGGTGGCGCTCAGCCATGTGAGTGATGGGGAGCAGCTGTAAATACAGGTGAAGTTTTGCTTGCTTGCCCACTGTTCACCTCCTGCTCTGTTCCTAACAGCCCACAAACTGGTACCAGTCTGTGGCCTGCAGCTTTAATTCATTTTCCAAATGAATATGTATTTATTGTGTACCTATTTTGTATCAGATGCTACAAAGCTCCTTGTGGAGTTTAAATTATGGTGGGACACTGTAAGAGATTAGAAGAAACCAAAGTATTTCCCTTACTCTAACCTATCACTCAACATAACACTTCCAACAAGGGCTCAATCCCACAAGATGGACCCTCTCTCTTTAGATGATACTTGCAAATAATAGGTTATACCAAACTTATGACAGTATCAACAGGAGCAGAGACCCAAATGAAATGTGGGAGGGAGTCCTGGGAAAAGCAGAAGGAAAAGCCTTCTGTGCTATGGGAATAGCAAGGACAGAGTCCTGAGGCTAGCAGGCTAGTGTGGCTGCTGGAATGAGGATAGAGGAGTGTGATGGAGACCAGGTGAGCAAGATTAGAGTGAGGGGATGGGAGGGGAATCAGGTGTTAAGGGCTTTGTTTTACCAGTTATCAGCTTTATTGATAAAATACTGCTCAGTTTCTATTTTTAAGTAACTTTGAGTTTTTTGAGTCAGACCAACCCATAAGCTGACAGTGTCCTTAGTGATGAAGCTCTATCCCTTAAGAACAAGAAAGAGCATGGTGATTTTGTGTGTGGAATACCATAGGACTTTGTCAAGAACTGTGAAAGAGCTGATATTTTTATTCCATCTAGTTCTCTGTCACAGTTCTTTAAGTTCTGGCAGAAGATGTGAAACCCCAGGGTTAGAGACAAAGGACTTCACCATGCACGTCATAGCAGGCAGCGCGAGCCTTATGTCTGCCAGACTTGAGGCCACATGGAATGGCCTGGGTAGGTTGCATTGTGGGTCAGTGCACAGCTGAGGAGTCATGAGTTGAAGTGTCCCAATCTTTAATAAGGGGGTTCAAAAAAGTCCTGCCCTACTTTTGTCTTGGAGGTAGACATTATCTTTATTGTAATGACCGGGAGGCAAGTCTATTCTCTGCCCTAGTGGGAAACACTATCTCCCAAGGCTGTTATGCAGACATCTCTTATAGAGCAAATGGGCTTTTGACCTGATGGGCACAGAATCCAGTAACTATGGCACCAGCTTTTGAGAAAAGAAAGCCTTTTATTGCAAAATTGGTCAGCAAGGAGACAGAAGCAGGCTTATCCTATTTGGGGTCTGGGGGAAAAGTAATGGGTGGAGAGGGCAACGAAGAGGATTTAGGAATATTGCCCTCAATCTTCTGGGTCAGTGGACTTCTTGTTTCTGAAAGTCCTCTGACATTCAGGTTCTGATCATGTCTGGATCATTTTGGTTCTGAGCAGAGGATTTGTTGGTTCTGTGTTGTTGGAAGTCAAAGCCTTTTCTAATGAACGTGCCTGGGCTCTGTTACACCTACACAGTAACTCAACATTTTCGTGTTCAGTAGAATAGCCCCAGCTGGTCCCATATACATCCTTGAAAAGATGGTGTGGACTCTGGAGCAAAAACTGGTTGGTCTCTGCTCTTAGGACATTCAGGAACAGGAGAGATCCATAGAGAACTGCCTTCTAGAAGAGCACTATTGTTAGGGGCTGAGTTTGTGATGCCTAAACTCTG
The DNA here is from genome assembly GCA_963574575.1 of Galagoides demidoff. Lineage (NCBI taxonomy): Eukaryota > Metazoa > Chordata > Mammalia > Primates > Galagidae > Galagoides > Galagoides demidoff. The sequence goes on from CAUYQV010080311.1 coordinate 12,796, forward strand.
TTAGCAACTATATGAGTTGATGTCTGTCCAGGGGAGCTAGTGGAGTTTCAGTTTTCCTAACTCTGGGACTTCTAGAGTAGAGCTAGGGCTCCCTAGGGAAGAGTGAGATGGTAACGAGGGGGTAGAAAACAGGCTAAATGAGGCGCTTCAGGAAGTCCCAGTGTCCACTTCCTCACTAAGTTTTCAATAAATGTTTCTGCAGCACCTACTGTATTCCAGGCCCTGAACTGGAGGCCCATTAGTAAGGAAAAAAGGAGTAGGCAGGAGGTCTGCTGGGCAGGCAAGGACAAGTCAGAGCTGCCCGAGGCCAAGCCTGTTGTCAGGTGGGGTTTCTCAGCCCTTTCAAACCTTTCTTATTCCCAGAAGCCTCTAGAGTAGTGGTTCTCAACCTGTGGGTCGCAACTCCTTTGTAACAATGACAATACATCCTGTATATCAGGCATTTGCATTACAATTCATAACAGTAGCAAAATTACAGTTGGGAAGTAGCAACGAAAATCATTTTATGGTTGGGGGTCACCTCAACGTGAGGAACTGTATTAAAGGGTCGTGGCACTAGGAGGCATTAGGAAGGTTGAGAACCACTGCTCTACAGTGATGAAATTGACATCTCTGGGACTGAGGTCTGGGCATTTAGCTTAAAGACAACTTCCCGGGTGACTCTTCCAGGCAGCCAGGACTGTGAACTCGGCTGTGATGACTGGGTGTGCCTGTGTTCCTCCAGCCCAGGCTGCCGCTGTGACCCCTGTGGCTGCTTCCATTCTGATGGCCGTGCAGCTGGAGCTGCTGTCCTCCTTGGTTTTCTTCTCTGAAAGCCCATTGTCCTCTGAGGTGAGGGCCTCGGGTTTGTACTCGCAGGATAAGGTCTGATTGAAGCCGTGATTATTTTGTTATAAGACATGAAAAGCAGTTTCTCTCCAGCTCTGGGGCCTGTCTAGGACACCTGAACACACCTTCCTTCTGGGCACTTTGGGTCTGTGGGAACCCAGCAATGTATACGCCTGGTAGGTTTTATTTGTGTAGACATCAGGATAGGAATAAAACCATGGCGTTTAGAATCAGAGGAGCGTGGCTTTGAAATCTGCTCTGTTACTAGCTTTGTGAACTTCCCCCAAATTCCTAACTTCCCTAGGGATCAGTCTCCTTTCTGGCAAGAAGTAAGTGACTCCACCTTCCCCATGGAGTTGTTTTGAGGATTAAATAAGATAATGTGTCTCGGGCCCAGAACCGTGTCTTGGTACATTGCTAGGATTCAATATATTTTAATTGTTTTAAATTGTCTTGCTTCTTAAAATGACCCTTGAAGTAAGGATTATAAATCTGCATTTTGCCAATGAGGAAACTGCGGCTCACAAGGATGAACGTGGACATGGAACTCTAATAACAGCCTTGCTTTCCAGGAGCTCAGGATCTTAGTGGAAATGACGTGACTTTTAGGGGGAAGAATTATAGGAAAATAAACTCAGGTAATGATTCAGAACTCCATTATAGTGAAATAATTGTGCGTACGCTGGAACAGCATCTCCCAACTATAATGTGCAGAAGATGCATTTGAGGGTGGTAGAATTTGCAGAACCCTGAGCTCAGCCTCGGTTCCTGAAGTCAGAATTCTGCTGTTGCAGACAGATGGCTCCCGGAGGCACAGCCTGGTGGATGTGTCAGCCCCGCAGAAAGGAACGGTTTGAGAATTCCCAGTCAGAAGCAGCTTCTTGGAAGGGGCTGGCTTTGAATTGAGCCTTGAAAAAAAGAATCTAGGTACAATCCAGGACAAGCAAAGAGGACGAGAGAGGGTATTTTGTAAGAGAAGACAAGTTATGAGCAAACCTTAGAAGACAGAAATGGATCATATTTGCAGAAATAACCATGTTAATATACATAGTAATTCAAGTTTATTGGTTTTGCTGGACTTTAATAAGGTAAGTATTTTTTCATTTTCATGACCTTTTTCTTGCAAAAAAGGAAAGACACTTAATTAACAAACCTTTTCGTTTCTGGAAAGTCTTCTCTCCACCTCCCACATCTCTTTTGCTGAGCCCCACACTATGGTGTGTTTTGATCTTGATATTCAGATCTACGTGACACAGAAAGTGAAGCTCTGAAAGTGAGGCAGGGATAAGTGTTCTTTTGATTAACTGTGAGGCAACATGGAAAGTTCTAGGAACTCAGAATCTCTCTGAGATATGCGATTTGGGATATTCCACTGAAGACTGAAAAGGGTTAAGGTTGAGAGGTGGAAAAGAAAATGACCCTCCCAGCCCCACCCCACTGAAGTCTGTTTGTTTTAATCAGAGGGGACTTTTCTGTATAATATTCAAATTTTAGTGATTACAATTTTAAAAGTGGAATTTTTCACTTCTCTTGAAAAGTTAGAAGATCAGTATATCATTTGGGGTACTTTTGTCTGCAAGTAACAATAAAAGCTTAACTGGGGGCAGCACCTGTGGCTCAAAGGAGTAGGTGCTGGCCCCATATGCCGGAGGTGTGGTTCAAACCCAGCCCTGGCCAAAAACTGCAAAAAAAAAAAAAAAAAAAAAAAAAAAGGGCTAAAACCTTAACTGGGCTGGCTTCAACAGTAAGAAAAATTACTAACTCATATAGTGCAAAACGCAGAGGTTGATTCTGGGTGTGGTTCTCCTCCAGATGCCCTGGGCTCTGCCCTCTTTGTGTTTGTCTTGTAGCCGATGGTGGTAACAGTAATTCTGTTATTTCTGGTATTAGGAGAAAATACAGCTCTGTCCGGAGGAAGACAAACTGTCCCTTCCTGTTGCTTTCTTTGGAAATCTAGGCTTTTGGATGGCCTTCCTTCATGTCTCCTGGGCTAGAAATGGATTCCATACCCATTCTTTTACAAATCATTGACAAGGGGAGTGGAATTTTCCTGGTTGGCCTAGACCACTGTGGAGTCAGAATGGAAATAGGATCAAATTTCCTTAAGGAAATTTGAGGAGGGGGTTGCATGAACAAAAGAAGGGAGAATGGCCACCAGGGGCACAACCAGTGATATCCATGGTGATCTGACATTGCTGCCTCTACATTCCTCTTGGCTGCAGTTTCCATAGCTGGGAACGTGGTTCCCGTTTTAGAGGGGAGCATGGGGTCTTCAGCTTGCCACAGTGTCCCTCATGGGTGTAATTTGGAACTCTCCTTGCCCTGGTATTTACCTGCTTACGTCCTATAGACATTTGAGTTTGGAACCCCAAAGCTGCAGACTTCAGGTAATGCCATACTTTTGCTAAGTGGTGTCTCTCATCAACATCATCCAGCAGGCTTGGATAATCAATCAGAGTGATTGTTTAATTGCTCTCCTCTCCCTTTGCCCATTAGATGTTGTTTGTCAACCTTCAGAAGGATTGATCTCTTCTTTCCTGTTGTGGCCACCTTCCCCTCTCACATCTTACTTTTGGTGATGTGCTGATCCCGTGGGCCACCAGGAAAGCCCTAACAAAAGTCCTTGGTTCATTCAAGCAGCTGTGAAAATGTCTTCAAGAATTTGAGTCTTCAAAAAGCTGCCTCCATAATGAACTAGTCTTCGTGAAGAGAGAAAACATACAGTGTCAATCATGGCCAGTGACAGGGTGCAATTAACCCAGGATCAAATTGCAACAAGATGGATGGGGCCAGATGGTCCTGTTATCCTAACAAAGGGATTATGTAGTGAGTGCCCTTCAGAAGGGAGACATTTTTCTACACAGAATGCTAGAATTGAAAAGAGACAAGGGTGAGCTCTTAACCATTTCCAAACAGATATTATGGAGTAGGAAAACTAGTAAATGATGTTTTAAATCATCATTCCAGTTCTTAATTGGTGACTGGTAAGTCATACATGATCTGTCAGTTGTGGGAGTGCTTGAAGCTACAGCTACTAGAAAATCCTAGATTGAAAATATCTTAATCAAGAAAGACTCCCTTATGAAATTCAGACTCTTAAATAATTGAAAGTGCTTCGAATTAATTCATTATTTTTTTTTAAAAAAATTTCTAACATCTATGGGAGTTACAGGTCAAGTACATCTTTCCAATACAGATGGTCCCCAGCTTAATGATTGTTTGACTTAACTATGTTTTGATTTTAAGATGGGTTTGTAGGGACATAACCCCATTGTGAACTGAATAGCTCCTTACATCTTATTATGGGGTTAGGGTTTCTGTTGGATGCCTATCACATTTGTACCAACATAAAGATGAAAAATCACTAAGTCAAACCATTGTAAGTTGAGGACCATCTGCTGTGTTGCCAGTGTGAAGTGCATTTTTGACTTACTTCACTTTATGATAGGCCTGTCAGGATGTAACCTGATCATAAGTCGAGGAACATCTGTACTTGGTAAGGTCAGCCTTTTACATTTTAGCCTTTCTAATCAGTGTACAGTGTGGTATGTTATAGCGGTTGTATTTTGCATTTCTCTAATGGCTATAATTTTGAGTAATTCATCTTTTCAATAAGAATTTTTTATTGTTGTTGTTGTTAGTGCAGTTTTTGGCTGGGGCCAGGTTTGAACCTGCTACCTCTGGTATATGGAGCCGGGGCCCTACTCCTTTGAGCCACAGGCGCTGCCCTCACTAAGAATATTTAAAGTTTTTATACTCATGCACAAAGTTCTTAAACACATACACATGTTAGGGACACATGAATAGTTTGGATAATGTCTTTGCTCTCTTTTTATTGCATCCTACTGGGGAGAGGGAGTTTAAAAAGTAACACATAGAAAAGATTTCAGGATGGGAGGTACCAGGAAGGAAATGAGAATGAGACATTCTCATTTGTGGGTATTGATGTCTTGGAAAATATTCAACAGATGGTTCTCTGTTGGGGGAGAGAGCCATGATTTGCACTTTGCCAATTTCTCTGGTGCAAATATTCCCACCATGGCTGATTTCAAACTACAGTGACGGGGAGTTGGGAAGCGATGCATTCCCTGTAAGCTGCAGGACGCCTCTGGGAGGGCGTGATGTTACTTTTAAGGATCATCAGGCAAGGATTCCTTGAGTGACATTTGAACCAGGAGGTGAATAAGTAGCTGACCATGGGAAGCAAGATCCAGGGAAGAACTTTCTAGGCAGAGGGAATATGTGGCACATATAAAAATTCTGAGGTGAAAGCAAATTTAGCGTACTGTCCAGGGTAAGAGAAGATGCTGGGTGTAAGAGATTAGAAGCTGAAAATAGAGATAGAAGTGGGGACTAAGTTATATAGGTACTCAAGGGCCATTGGAAGAAATTTAGAAGGGAATTCATAGGAGGTTTAAATAGGTGATCAACCACATCTATTTAGTAGGGGGCTGTCTTGAAGCTTTCATGAAAGGAATTGAGTGTGTTATTGTCCTGCGGCAGATTTCTTGAAGACAAAGAAATCGCTGCCTTGGTTGATTTTACAGTCTGGGTTTTGATATACTTCTGTTCTCGCAAAACCGTTACGTTAACCAATTAGCACGATGCCTGGCACGCTGTAAGCGCTGGGTGTTTACGATTGCTGGAGTCTCAGGGAAGGTCAGTGATGTATCAGTATCATGGGATAAATCCCAGAATAAGGATGCCACAGAGTGGGAGATGCAGTGGACTCAGGATGTGTTGCTGAAGATGTGCTCAGACCAGTCTTCAGCTTTGGAAACTCAGTTCAGGTTGTGCGGAGATCAGGTTGACATTTATCCCTCAGAGATGAGAGCTGGCCAGATTATAGACCATGTTCAAGTCTCAAATGGCAGTGCATTTGTTCATTTATTCATTTCATCTGATCAGGGACTCTCAGCCACCAAAGTGGACCACCATCTGCCACCTTCATACAGGGCTTTTTAAGTGCGAGGGTCTGCAAAAACATTCCTCATGGGATTTCCTTGTCGTTGTTGATTTTTTTCCCTCCTTCTTTCCTCTTTCATTAACGAGTAATACAGAATCCTTTAGAAGAGGAATGTTATTTGTTATTTGTATTGGTAAAAACAAAAACGCTGATGGTAGCAGGAGGTAGAATTTGTAGCATGCTCGTGAACTATGTGGGGTGTGTGCCCACCACTTTACATCCCTAGTTAAACATCATAACATCCCTGTGAAGTGGGGGCATTGCCACCTTTTTTCACAGATGAAAAATACTCAAACTGAACTTGGTAAAAGACATCTTGGCTCCTTTTGTACCTTGACTTAGAGACCTCAGTGGCTCCTTACTGAATGAAGAGCCAACCTCTGATCCTGGCCACAGTGAGGGAGGGCCGACACTTCCAACCTGGGACTCAGAATGGCATCTTGTTCCTTTTCTGAAAGCCGGGGACCACACCAGGCATGTCTGTAGGTAAATGGTGTGTGATTGGCATGGCGACTGCACGCACCACGTCATATTCCTTTTCTCTTTAAAATCGAACCCAGTCTCTTTCAAGGCTGCTTCCCAGGTTTGGTGGAAAATCTATCTTTTTTGTTGTTGTTTGTTTGGAAGAGCCCTAACTCTCTAGGACAGCAGAAAGGCAGCATGGCTGTATGAGTGGCCCCCAGAGAAGCCATTGGTCTGTAGTCACTGTCTGCAACTTGTCGTCCAGGCCCATGGGATCGTATGAAGTCAGTACAGATCCTTCAGGGCGAAGTGCGGGCTCAGCTGGCTCACAAACAGTCAGAATATAATAGTGGCCAAGGATGTGAGCCCTGGGTCTGACCTTCCTGGTTAAGCCCAACTCCCACCACTTGCAGCTGGGTGTACACTCACAGACAGCCCCTTGGGTCTCAGTCATCTGTGTCTGTCCAGCGTGGGTGTCGGTGCTGTCCCCTGTGCACTTACTCCGAGGACTGCAGAGGAGAAGAAGAATAAAGGCTTCAGGACAATGCCTGGCAGATGATAGTGCTCAGCTTTATGTTCTTTTCCCCAGTCAGGAGTCTGAACTTCACGAGCGATGTTACGGGATTAGGAGAGCAGGACCTGTAACCGACCCCAGCATCCGGCAGGCACAGCGACCTCTCATCTCTTCCAGCCTGGGGAGCCTGTCTCCCTCCTAGGACTCGGGGCTGTCTAGCTAGGCGACTCGTGGTCGCTCAGTTTCTCACAGCGCCAGTTTCTTCATCTGGAAATTGGGAGGGTGAGATTACTTGGAGGTGTTGGAAAGGTGTTTTGCACAGTTAGCGAAGATCTTAGCACACAGTGAATGTAAAATGAATAAAGTAAGCCAGGAACATAAAGTGCTTAGCACCGTGGAGAAAGGCTCGGTGAGGCTCAGCTATCACCCCGTCTCATCATCGCCCTCACCTCTGACCTCACGGCAGACTGCCGGAGAGCACTGCAGTGAATCAGTGAATACTACGTATTGTTAACTAGTACAGTGAAGTTGGAAAACACCCCCCAAAGGAGGCTTACTTCAGACATAGTGCTTCGCCACAAGTTTTATGTACATCCAGTTCTTTTCTAAAAACCATTTCTTAATAGTTGATCCCCATGGTTTTGTACTTAATGACATCTAAATATATTAAAAATTTGCCTCGTTGGGCTGTCTGAGTGATATAGGATTTTTATCAACCTTACTTGTGCTGGAAATGAATTGATTCAGTTTAAATACTTTGTCTAAAAGTTATTTAGCCTGGGAAATACCAATCCAATTCCCTTACAAGTAAGAAAATTATAAAGAGAGAGATCTAATCAGTGAGTAGAATATAGCCTTAGAAAATGTGTATCAGCATACCTTAACGAAAGTAGAATAAATCTTGAAACTTTAATATTCCCCTTTCTTGGACCTAAATAGGCCCCTTTGGAAAACTATTTTATTGTTTCTCATTAAATTAGAATTGTGCTGAGGTGCCACTATCTACCGTTTCCTATTATTATTAATGTTAAAAAAATCACTGCATATTCAGCATTTCCCCGGTTAAAGCCAACAGGAAAAAAAAATCTTCACCACTTTTGTGCTTAACTCTGCCTCGTTTTTAAACAAAGTTCCTTTTATTTTTTTTGTTTACACCTGCATTTAAAGACAGCAATCTTTTCTAGTGACAATTAAGGAAATTTTAACGTATGGGCTTACTGCTGCTCGGTTAAATTAGCAGGCCTGTGGAAGCCTGGAAGGAGTTCCAGAGAAGAGAAGTGTCTGGTTTAACCCCAGGACAATACAGCCATCTCTGGGAAACAGAATTCTGGAGGCATCGTGGGTTTTGGTAATGAATTAGAGAGGATCACTCTAATCGGTGACCTGGAAGCCTTGGTAAGGGCTGAGACCAAGGTTCTTTCTGCTGGTAGAACATTCTTCCTGTCAAAGTATTTCTCAAAAATGCTCCACTGGGCAGTGCCTGTGGCTCAAAGGAATAAGGCACTGGTCCCAGATGCTGGAGGTGGCGGGTTCAAACCCAGCCCCGGCCCCAAACTATAAAAACAAAACAAAACAAATGAAAAAAGAAATGCTCCACTGCCGTGTTTTCTTAACTTTAGAATATTATGGGGGTACATACATTTTGATTCCATTTTCATAAAAATGTTTTATCGTCTTGATTTATTCACAAAACAGATTTTGAGCGACAAGAGGCCATATGGCTGTTGGCCCACAAGCTGCAGGTGGCCCAGAGATGTGTGACGTTTGGGCCCAGGGACCACATTCCACCTGCCAACACTCGTTAGGAAACTCATTTAGAGCAGATAGCCCAACCAATCATTACTCCTATTTCTAGAAACTTCTTGGCCCTTTAGACAAGAATTTTCCATCTCTGCATCAGAGGCACTGAGCATGTCCTATATCTCCGAGGCTGCGGGATGTGGTCTGAGTGTATCCCCCTGTGATTAATGGTGAAACCGAATCATCGGTGTGATAGCATCAGGAGGTGGCCTCTTGCAGAGGTGATTAATTTGTAAGGACAGAACCCTCATGGACGAAGGGATTATGGGCCTTCTAAAGGGCTGGAAGGAGTGAACCCACTCCCTGCCATCCTTTCTGCCTTGAGAGGACACCGTGTTTGGCACCTTTGGAGGAAGCAGCACTCAGGGTGCTGTCTTGGAAGCAGGGGCTGGGTCCTCAGCACTGCACCTGCCATGCCTTGGTCTGGGACCATCCCACCTCCAGACTATGAGAAATGAATTTCTGTTGCTGATAAAACACTGTTACAGCAGCATAAACTGACTAAAACACCACATTACAAAAGGCACAGAAAAGGGAAAGACTTTTTGCTGTGAAAAGTAAACATTCAAGCCCTCATTAAGGCTGTCGTAGTACTGATAAGCTCTTATGTCCTATCTCTCTACCCCAACTCTTACCACACTGCCCACTGCTTTCTGCTGTGGCTCTTTCCACTCTGCTGGCCGTGCGGGCCCCCTGCAGTGGTGTCTGTGCCGCCCTCTCACTTCTGTGTGGATTTTGCTCAAAGCCCACCACTGTGCCTTTCTCTGGCCACACTTTCCAAACTTACAGGACTTTCCTCCAATCTAGACTTTTACTAATTTTTATCCCAAGCTTATTTTTCGACCAAAGCCTTAACCACAATCTGATCTAAATATTTTATGTAATTATTCATTGTCTGTCTTTTCCAAATTAAACTGTAGGCTTCATGAGGGGCAGGGACTGTGCCCTATTCTCTGCTGCCTTTCCTGTATCTAGGATGGTTGTGGGTACCAATAAAGATGGTGAACAATGACGTGAGTGTCTAAGATATGCCGAAAAAGGTGAGGACTGCAAGTAACTCAGAGGCATGGGACTGGAGGTTGGGACAGAGAGATGATGGGGGAGGTGGTGGACTCAGGCAGGTGACAAGAGAGAGCCTTCGAAAGGTGAGTGTCCAGAAAGCACAAGAGCTATAGGATGACCTGGAATATTTTGTACCCTGCTGTTTGGCAAATCTAAATGTTACTTAGCTATTAATCTCTATGAGTTTGAGAGTAGGACCTTCCTAAAACTTTTAAAAAATAAAATAAAAATGCTAATGGATCTGCTTAGATAGAATTTTAACGAGCTCCAAAGATTGCACTTTATTTTAATACTGCCTTTGATAACCCCAAGACACTGGCTTAATTTCAAACAACCTCAGGCCTTAAGAGAGTTGATCACAGAAGATAGAATTATGAGATGGTTTCAGCATGAGCAATAGGATCATCCAAATTGGATTCAAAGTTCCATTTCCTCTGCTTGCTCGTCACGTGATCTTGGAAAAATTACTTAACCTCTCTGAACTTTTTTTTCCTCATCTGCAAAAAAGGGGACACCTCCTGTTTCAAGCTGCTGTGAGCATTAAATTAAAAAAATAAACTTGTCATATGTTTCCGATAGTCGGAGGTACTGAATATATAGAAGCCATATTTATTAAAGCAATTATGTATTTTCTTAATGATTATGCAAATTAGTGCATCTTACTTTTAACACTTAGACCAAACATAATTTTTATTCTGCATGAAAAAAATGACTTACAATATTGTGGCTTTTTCTATCTTTTTTTTGCTTCTTAAGCTTTTTGCTGACTGAAAGGTAAAATATACAACATATAATGTATATGATAATATATATTTGTATTTTTTTATCTGTCATACAGGACTATATTTGCTGCGTTAGTTGTTGGTATGGCAACTTAGAATATGTAGAGTTGTTTCTATTTGCTGAATCTTGTGTGTTTCCCTCACATTGGTGTAAGTTGCTGCTTCAGTAGAAGTGTGTGTTCTCTTGAGTTGTAAATGTCTCCCTCTCGTGAGGCGTCAAACCCTGCTTTGAAACCCTGGGAAGAGCACCTCATCATTTCTTGAATCCTGGGAGTACTATGGATTACACTTTATTTAATATATACAGTATGTAAATAAGTTTCAGAGGCATAAAAGCTTCAAAACTAAACGAAAAAGAAAATTTAATAACCGGCAGATTTTTAGATCATGCACTAAATAATGTGCTTTTCATTCTGAGAAAGGGGAGGAGGAAGGCAGGATTTAATAGACGTATATAACAAATTAAAACCCAGTATCCGGGGGCGTAAATCACATTCCGTGAACCAGACAATGCGGTTCTCGTCAGGTCTCCTCCAGCCACCCTGCCTGGAGCCCAAGTGGGATTCAACCAGCTGTACAATGAGGAGTTTCTCTCAGTAACGGGCAGAAGATGGCACATGGATCTTTGCCAAAATCTGCCCAGCCCGGCCATCTATATAATGACGTGCCTGTAAAATGATGGGTTTGGAGTCATCCTTCTAGGGTTGGGGGTAAGAGGAGGGAGGAGAGTCATCGGAAATAAGGTATTTGCACAACTGTGACTGTCTTGAGGTCTAAGAGGTAGAACTGGAACCAGGATTTGGAGAGCAAAGATTCAACTGGTGTAATTTTGGTTCCCAGGGGACATGTGACTGACAGTCGTCACAACTGGGCAGGTGCTACTGGCATCTAGTGGGTAGAAGCCAGGGATGCTGTTTAACATCCTGCAATGCACAGGACCCCCTCCCTCGCTCCCTAGCAAGGAGCTAATCAGACTCAAATGTCGGCGGTGCCAAGCCTGAGGTGCCCTCGTGTGGAGGGTTCACCTCTCGCTATTGGTGAGTTTGATAGTTGTTCGTGCGATTCAGTCATCTAAGTCCTTGGAATTGAGCACAGGGCTAGAAGGCCCAGCGCTCCAGTACCACGCGAAGGCTTGGTTCTGCACTTGTCTTTCTCAGGCAGTGATGCAACTGGAGAGAACGCCCCATTCTTTCATCTGTTCTATACTTTTCAGTGTGTATTTGGTGCAGATCTCTGAGCAATTGGTTTGATCTGGCATGGTCAACAAGAGGGCATTGATATAAAAAGCCACCCTGTGTCCCGACAGAAATAAACAGCCTTTCCTTCATGTGGCTAACCACGTGCATTCTGGTGAAGCCAACCTGTGAAATGGCCTTGACTAGAACACAAGCCTGACTACAATTCCCTGTTCTTTCCTGGAAGTGTCTTACTGTAAGTTGAAGGAGGAGAGGCAAGAGGGTAGGAAGGGTGTCCTTGCCTTCTTCTGTGCCACACCCAGGTTGTGGCCGCTCCTCCATTTATAATCGCATCAAATTCACTTTTAAAAATTCATGCTGTGGGCTTGGAGGAAACAACTGTAGCCCCAGGGAAGTTTGGTAAAGATTGCATTAGATAGATTCTTTTTAATGGACTGTCTGTGTGCACGGCTATCTACACTTCATAATAGTTTATTCGGAGAAGAAAAAAAAAGCATGTGAGTTAGAGGTTTTTCAGCAAATTTCTCTAAACCATTGCCGTCTGTGTCCAAATGTCTGAAAATTTTATGGGAGGAAGAATTTTGTCCTTATTATGCTTGACTGAATGATTTGTTAAATTATGTTTTAAATCAGCATTTCGTCAAATTGAAGAACAACTAATGCTAAAGTATATCACGGATTATTGTACGTGTAATTTGCATAAAAGTTTAAAAAGTCAGTGCTCCAGTAGCCCCAGAGTGCTGTCTGGAAAGATTGCACAAAACCAGTCGCTGAGATGAAGCCTGTTGGGTGCTCAGACCTTCTGTTGTCTAATTATAAAAAAGCGTAACGTAGCCACCCAATTCAGTGGGCTCATAATCAAATCATAACCATTCGGGATAAAATGGAAGCTTGATGTGGAATCGCTGGTACAGCAATTTTAATTAAAACTGCTTTTTTCTTGTATGTTGAGAACGAAATTCTGAATTTCAGTATTTTGATGTTTTCCAAACTGAGAAAGCAGGGGGCAGAGGAGGGAGCCCGAGGGCTCAGGATGATGGGAGTCGCTGAGCTGCTGGATGTCCAGGGTGCAGGCCAGTTATGTTCCCCAGCCTTCCACCCCAGGCAGCCTCCCAAACAGCTCCGGGTGATCTGTTTTATTTATTGGACTTCTGCACAAAGTTCTGTGTGGAGACAAGAATCTCTGCCTACAAAAAGTTGGAAAACTGTTCTTAAACATAGTGAAGTGATTACTCCAGTCAAACAAATGGACATCATCTTATGTGTAGTCGCCTTTTCTTTTTTTGTGGTAAGTGATCTAAAATCTACACTCCTGGCAAATTATTGATAGATAATAAAATAGGATTAACCATGGTCCCCATATTGTGCACTAAATCTCTAGACTTACTCATTGGTACTTTTTGGCTTATGTCTTTCTATTCCTACCCTTCCCTGTCCCCCATGACCAACATTGTACTCTCTGTTTCTACATATTTAATTTTTCTAAAATCAAAAGGCAACCTACGGATTGGAAGAAAAGTTGTGAGGCATATATCTAATAAGGGGTTAGTATCTAAAATATGTAAGGAGCTCACACAACTTAATAGCAACAAAAAGGAAAAACCCAATTAAAAAATGGGCAAAGAATCTCGTATAGACATTTCTCCAAAGAAGACATCAAAATACTCATCAGATACACGCAGAGGTGCTCAGCATCACTAAGCGTCAGGGAAACACAAGTCAAAACCACAGTAAGATATCCTCTCAGACACGTCAGGATGGCTCTTATCAGAAGGACAAAAACTAGCAAGTGTTGGGTAGAGTGTGGAAGAAGAGGGAACCCTCGTATGCTGCTGGTGTGAGTGTAGACTGGTGACGTCATCAGAGAAAATGGTACAGAGATTCCTAAAGAAATTAAACTGGAACTGTCATATGACCCAGCAACCCTCTGCTGGGTACCTATCCACAGGGGCAGGGGGGGGGGGGGGGGGGGGGGGGGGGGGGGGGGGGGGGGGGGGGGGGGGGGGGGGGGGGCGGGGGGGGGGGGGGGGGGAGGGGGGGGGGGGGGGGGGGGGGGAGGGGGGGGGGGAGGGGCCGG
>CAUYQV010080312.1:0-97018 GCA_963574575.1 Galagoides demidoff
CAGGCGCCTGTGGTCCCAGCTACTTGGGAGGCGGAGGCAGGAGACTCGCTTGAGCCCAGGAGTTGGAGGTTGCTATGAGCGGTGATGCCATGGCACTCTACCCAGGGGGATAGCTTGAGGCTCCGTCTCAAAAAAAAAAAAAAATCATTTAAAAATACTTGTTAGGGGAGCATGAAAAATTCCCTAAGGGGTACGGAGTCTACAAAAAGCCCAGATTTCTCCACTGTACAACATACACATGTCACAGAGTTCAACTTGTACCTCTGAGTTCTTTTTTTTTTTTTTTTTCAGACGGAGCCTCAAGCTATCCCCCTGGGTAGAGTGCCATGGCATCACAGCTCATAGCAACCTCCAGCTCCTGGGCTCAAGCGAGTCTCCTGCCTCCACCTCCCAAGTAGCTGGGACCACAGCTGCCCGCCACAACACCCGGCCATTTTTTGGTTGCAGCCATCATTGTTGTTTGGTGGGCCTGGGCTGGGGATTTGAACCCGCCACCTTAGGTGTACGTGGCTGGCGCCTTAGCCGATTGAGCCACAGGCACCGAGCCTGGTAGAGATTCTTAGAGGCCTGCATCCCCCCTGCTTCCTCCAAGAGAAGACAGGTCGGGATTTGGGGCCTACCTAGGCATAGGTGCACATGGCACACCCAGCATGCGATACACTGGAGCACGTTACACATGGCACAGTCCACTCGTTTCTTGAAGTTTTTCCTAAGTCTGAGGAAGTTGTCTCTTGAAATAAGGCATAGACAGCCCATCCTTTCCTAAGTCCAAGAAGTTTGTCTCTTGAAATAAGGCATAGACAGCCCATCCTTTGCAGACTTTTAGCAAGGACGCTCTTGGAAGCTGCTGCCTATTTGTCTCCGCCAGTGCATTTAGGGAAGGAAGGGAAGGCTCTCCTTTGGTGCCTTGCTGAGGCTGTGCCACTAAGAGCTCCGGGAACACACCTGAACCCGTGTTAGGTCAATTACAGGGCAAGGGCAAGGCCCACCAGTCAGATATGCCCCTCGAGATACAGTCATGAGCATGAGTCACAGAAGTGTTGCCCAGAGCCTGGATCGGGTCCACGCTATCAGCTTTTCTGGCTCTGAACCCCAGAGCAGCATCTGTTCTGGGAGGAAACGAGGCAACGGAACTTGCCTCCTCCAGGGCAATTTCCTCCTCTCTTGCCCACTCATGCCCTCCCTGCCTTGGACATAGCAAGGAGCCTGGCCTCCAAGTGGCTCTCCTCCTACGCTTATATTCTCCTGGTGGCGACAGGATAGTGTTTGGGTTGGGCCTGGTTGGGAAGATCCCAAAGGTGTGGACACCCCAGCTTTGTTTCTCTACAGTCCCCTGTCCAGGTCCTTCCCTGCCCATCACCCAAATGGTAGCACCTCCCCCACCCTTGCCTGACCACCACCCCTCATCTCATGTGTGGCATTGGACTCCCACTGCCCCGGGAGGTTCCCATCTCTGGGTCTCAGAAGCCAGATACGACTATGGTGGAAAGCCACGGCAATTGGGGGTAATGCAGTATTTCCCGTGGACTTGGGGCCATCTGTGGCTCCAACTGGAGTAAGAAGCCTCTCCAGTAACTGTGGCCTGTTCCGTCCCCTGGGGTCACCCTGGGCCTAACCTGGGTCTCTGTTCTGGGGTCTTCTTTGCCAAGCAGCAGAACGGGGATAGGAGAGGGAGTGGGAAGCTCTTCTTATCAAGTACTCTTCTCCCTTCCCCCAACCCCACAAAGCCAGGCTGGGTATCCCCACTGCAAAGATGGCCCTTCTCCCCACCAGCTTCCTGCTTCTCCAACTTCCCCAGATCCTGGATGTGGCAGGAGAGGGCCTTCAGACACATAGATGCCCAGCCTCGGTCCCTGTCACCACCGAAACCCCACTACTTTGCCCCTGCCACCCACTCACCCACTACTGGGACAGCCCAACTAGTGCTACTCTAAAGGTCTGGTTTCTTTTTTTTTTTTTGAGACAGAGCCTGTCTCTACCCCCTGGGTAGAGTGCAGTCGCATCACAGCTCATAGCAACCTTCAACTCCTGGGCTCAAGCGATTTTTCTGGCTCTGCCTCCCAGTAGCTGGGACCACAGGCACCTGCCACAATGCCCGGCTATTTTTTGGTTGCAGCCATCATTGTTGTCTGGTGGGCCCGGGCTGGATTCAAACCCGCCAGCTCAGGTGTATGTGGTTGGCGCCTTAGCCGCTTGAGCCACAGGCGCTGAGCCTAAAGGTCTAGTTTCAAACAGGTTTTCTTTCTCTCTCTTTTAAAAAAGTCTTCTGACCACACTAGCCTCTGACCTGCACTCAGGGCAAGGTAGGCAGATGGGCTGGCATGGAAGATGTAAGATATGGAGCCAGGAGACTTGGCCTTCCAGGTAAACTACCTGCCCTGTACTGGAGCCTTTTCTTCTGGAAGTGAAGTCACAGGAGTGGCATTAGGAGAAGAACAAGTCATCAGAGAAGGAACACCCCCTGGAAGCCCCAGCCCAGATGGGAGCTAAAATTACAGGCAGCTGTAACTTTAGGTCCCAGGAAGGTAAGCCACTGGGGCACAGGAAGCCCTGGGCCAGCAAATAAAGGAAGCTATGCAGTTCCAGGGAGGGTGACTGTCCCCAGGTAGGTGGGGACAGTGGAAATGCCCCTGAGGCAGGCCAGTCTACGATGCTTCTGGTTGCAGGCGGATGGCCGCACCTGTTGGAAAGTGGCATCTCCAGGTGCTGCTCTCTGAGCCTCCTGCCCCAGCCATGCAGGAAGCTTGCCAGGCCTTCACCATTCCCTACCTACCTGTTCGAGGTGGGCATGTCAGGATGTCCCCCCATCATCGAGGGGAGCAGCGCCCTGGAGGTATGCATGGACACCCCTGCTTTGCCTGCCTTCCCTGAGGCCCTGATGGTTCGGGATGTGAAGCTTTCACCATACTGTGCAATTGTTGGGTTAATACCTGTCACCCCACTAGACTGTGACTTCACTAAGGCAGGGATCATGACCACCTTCTTCATTGTTTTATTCCTTGCACCCCATCTAAGAGCACAGTAGGTGCTCAATAAATATTCACTAAGTAAAGCAACAGACGGGTATCTGGATGGGTGGAATGATGCAATTTCTTAGCCTGCTGGACTGTACGCCTTTTTTGGCACCCAGCCCGCGGTGGCCACCTGGGGAAGAACAAGGACCTGAAATTTCAAGGACTTGCAGTCACATCTGGATCAGCTCGTTTGTAACTGCGGGGCTCCCTTTCCCATCTGAGATGACACACGCAGAGTGCCCAGCAGGGCCTGACCCTTGGGTGACCATCATTTGCTGTGCTCTGGGAAGAGTGGGATGAAAGGGGAGGGGCTGATGCCACTGCCAGAAAGGCCAAAGCAGGACCCTGTGATGAAAGGCCCCCTGCAGACAGACAGACAGACACAGACCGACCCAGGGAAAGGCAGAGAGGAGGGAGAATTCGGGGAGCTCCCCCTCCAGCCGCGCTGTCATGACAAAGGGGCCACGTCAGGGCCTCTTTGGGGACAGCCTGGACCTGGGCCCCCCTCCTTCTACCCTGTGCTCCTGGGTCCCACTCCTCCCATTTCTTGGCCCCTGAAGTGCTATGGGGGGAGGGGGCGGAGCCCAGCCCTCCCCCTGCCCACTCTAGCTGTCAATCTGCTGTCTGGCAGAAAGACGCTTCTTGACAGCTGTGGGCAACTTTCCCCTGCCCCGCCTCCCGCCCCTGCCCTGCCCTCTTCCCCTGTCAGCTTCTGCTCACAGGGCTCTGGGGCGTCCTCCCCCTCCTCTCTTCCTCTCCACTCCCCTTTGTCATCTCCTCCCATTCTCACAGCTGATAAACCTGTATGCCCTCATGAGATTTCTAATAATGAAATCAACTTTTATGCTCCCACTGGGGTCTGGATCTTCCATGGCCTGAGAGCATGATGTGTGTGCATGTATGTGCGCCTGTGTATTGGGTAAGGGGTAGGCATTGGCAGCCACGAGGCCCCAGGGACTTCTAGACCCTTCTAGAAGGGTCTGCCTCCTTCCCCAGGAAGTAGTCCCTGGGTTACTGGTCCCCCTGGGCCAGACTAGGGGTCTGTTTTGCCCACTTTCTGGGATCAGGGTGCTCCTGGGGACAGAAGCCTCGCTCAGGGCTTAGCACTACATTCAGGTTCAGGTTCGGGGAGAAGATCAAAGTCCATAATTAAATGTTCAGGGCAAGTTAAGTGCTCCAAACTTTGGTGCTAAAAATATGGTATTTAGCATGCAAATTACGCCCTGCCAGCTCCCCGGAGCCTGAGCCGTGGGGGCCGGGGCCTTGTTTGTCATCAGTGCTGTAATTCTCAAGGTAAGAAGATTCCTCCTTCACCAGGTTGATTTATATTTCATTTTTAGAAAGCTGAGTTTCTGTTATTAGGGCAGTGCCACGTTGTAGCCTCGGAGGGCCCTGAGCTGTGGCTTGGTCTGGAAGCTCAGTGAAGGGAGAACTCTCCAGGCTGCAGCACTCGGGCCTGCTGCAGAGGAAGGGAACCCAGACGTGTGACAGAGACAGGGCAGGGGACAGAGATAGACGCGGACAAAGCCAGCCCCTCAAAGGCCACGTTTTCCATGAAGCCCTCTCTGCCCCAGTGAGTGAGGAAGGCTTCCCTGCTTCCCTCAACCTGCACCAGAGGAAGGGAACCCAGACGTGTGACAGAGACAGGGCAGGGGACAGAGATAGACGCCAGCAAAGCCAGCCCCTCAAAGGCCACTTTTTCCATGAAGCCCTCTCTGCCTCAGTGAGTGAGGAAGGCAAAGGTTCATCCTTCTAAGGCACCAGGACGTGGAGACCTCCTGGCTTCCCTCAGGGAGGACCCTGCCAGACACGAGGATCGGCCATGCCTGAATGCTACTGATGGAGGTGGAGCTGCTCCCTTCTACCCAGGGGCCCTTGCAAGTGACTCTTGTCAAAGTTTTATTAGTTTGGTGCATGGAGAGTGATGTTACAGAGTCTGGGGCCCGGGGGCTCCCCCAAGGCGCAGCTTCCCCTCCTCCCTCAGGACAGGGCCAGGCCAGGCCAAATGGTGGTCAACAGCCTCTCAGCCATGGGCTCCTCTAAGGCAGAGGCAGTGAAAGGGAAGGGACACAGGTGAGAGGAGAGGCTGGAGGGAAGAGAGAAGGAAAGTGGCTTTGCGTCAGAGCGAGGCAAGAGGCAGCTTCCAAAGAGCCTCAGATGCCCCCAGCCCAGGCCCAGGCCTGATTCCAAGGCCCGACCTCCTGCCCGGCCCAGGCTGGCCAGCATTTGCTATGAGAAGGGCGGCATCCGAGGGCTGGCAGAACACCACAGACCCTCTCGGGGGCCTTCAAGATTAGGGTTCCTCCCCTCGGAGCCTGTGGAAACTGCACGGGGAGCTGTAATGGGGTGAGGCGTTTCAAGACCCACTGATGTGGAAAGTAGAGGGTCACATCAGGGTGGGAATGGGAGCTGAGATTTTTGGCTTGGGCCTCTCTGGGGTCCATCCTGCAGTCTGGTATGTACATGGGTTATCCAGGACTGAGTCTCCTGGGTCCTGGGCAGACTCTTGCTTGCCTTGTGTGGGCCGTGTAGGGTAGAGACTGTCCATCCATCCCCACTGCCTGCTCCAGGCCAACCCTAACAGACAGAGATCACTCAGGCTCTGAGTCCCCAGAGAACCCAGAGCCCCAGAGAAAGGTCAAGGAAGGTAGCTGCATCTTTGGTGCCAAGGAGAGGGGGCCTGGAGGTGGGAGGGGGACCCTGTGAACTGCCCCTGAGCCAGGTGGTCCAGCCCTGGGACTGGTACCACACCTGGCTCCCTAGCAGTACCCTGGCAGAGTGAGGGCGTGCGGGCAGTGCAGGGCACGGAGCCAAGCTAACACTGCAGGGCCTGCCGGGGTGAAGAGAAGGCCAAGTTCACTCCAGGTCTTCCTGCCCATGGCTCGCAGGTGTGTGGCCCAGCCGGCCTGGGCAGGGAGGCGGGAAGCAGGCTGCTGTGCAGGTGGGCAGCAGAGTCAGCAGTGGAGGATCTTCAGGAAGGCTTTGCGGAACTCTATGTTAAAGGTGGTATAGATGATGGGGTTCACGGCGCTGTTGACATAGCCCAGCCACGTGAAGGCGCTGTACAGGACGGGCGGGATGTTGCAGTCACAGTGTATGTTCAGGATGTGTGTGATGAAGAAGGGCAGCCAGCAGATGATGAACACGCCTGGGGAAGAGGGCATGGTCAAGGTGGTCCCCAGGGCCGGGAGGCTCTGCAGGGACACCCTGCCCTGTGAACTTGGATTCTGTGCCAAGACAACAGGCTGCAGGCCCAGAGCTCTGCAAGAGGAATCCCTGCTTGGATTCTAGACCTGCCTCTGATGACCATTTGCCATGAAGTGTCCCTTTAGCTCCCTTGGCCTCATCTTCCTCATCTGTTAAATGGGTATAATAATACCTACTTCCCAGGGAAGGATACTCGGTTTCAAAACAAATCTGAAAGGTTATGATTCCAACCCTAGTCAGCCAGGTTATCTCTGAGAACATTGCCTTCCCCTCAAGCTGGAAGTGGAGGGAATCTGTTCATGACAGTGTGGGGACACATGGTTTGGGAAAAGGGAGCCCTAAATTCCTCTGTCACTTGGTTCTCATGGCACCATCATAAGGGAGATGGGAAACAGGCTCACAGTGGCTCTGCCACGTACCCATGGTCACTCGCTCTTAAGCAGAAAAGTAGAAAGCTGAACTTTGATCTCTTCAGGTCCCCAGATGGCCAGGCTCTTGCTTCGTCTTTCTCACAATTCCCCAGCCTTGATGGACACACCCTGCTGGTCTCTGCCTAGGACCACCCAGACTGACCATCCACCCTCTGTGCTTCTAGCTCAGGTGGGACACTCAGCACGGAAGCAGTGTGTACATGGACCACCCTACAGGCACAAAAGGCATGCCCAGGGAAGTGATGCTGTCCGGGAGGGACAGGTTATAAGTCCCCAGGGGACTGCAGCCCAGGACCTGGCTTCAGTCCCACCCTGCCATGTTCCAGCCCACGATCCTGGTTGCTCCTTACCCGGCTGGGACCACGTGCTCTAATTCAAAAAACAAGAGCAGTAACACCTGCCCCACCCATGTCCACGGATTGTCAGGAGGTCAAAGGGAATCGCAGGTGCTATGTGGAAGTTGGAGTCACATCACACATCAGTTCTTCCCTTTCCCAACCATCCCTATCAATCTACCCCTTTGTTTTTGAGCTTTGCTGTATGGCTTTTGAGGAGATTTTCATTCAGAAGTCCTGCCTACAGGACAGTGCAACCCTCCCAGTTAGATCAGGGGCTGCCTCTCATGCCCCCTTTATTGTGCACAGCTCTGTGTCACAGGGTCTTGGTTGAGTGCATGTGAACGGAATTTCCCAATTCCTAAACAATAGCAGTAAGAAAAACCGTAACAGTTACATAGGCGTCCTGCTTTGCAGTTTATAAAGTATCCTCATCAGCTGCATACTATTTGACTGCCCTGAGAAGTAACCAACTCTACAGATGGGAAGACAAGACCAGACAGAGAAAGGGACCTGCCTGGGGAAATGTGAGGTTCCAGGCACGTTACGAGTCTGATCAATTTGCAGACTCTGGAGTCAGATGGGCTGATGTCAAATCATGGGCGCTCGTGGTCAAGTGATAGAACTACTCTAAGTCTTTGTGAAATGAGCTCAATCACAGAATCTACCTCCTAGGGCTGAGTGCACATCAGTGGCCTTGGTGCCTGAGCCTGAGAAATGGCAGCCCCAGTTGGGAAGTGGCAGGCAGGGGTTGGGGCCCGCAGGGATGGTCCTTTCCTCAGCCAGGGCTGGGCAGGGCAGACTCACCGAGGACAATGGCGAGCATCTGAGTGGCCTTCTTCTCCTTCTGCTGGGAGAGCTTCCTGCGGCTGATGGTCTTGAGGGAGGTCCGGGTTTTGCCATTGGGCATGGTCTGGATCTCAAAGAACTTGGCAATCCTGTGGTGGTCTCTGGCGTGCCCATTCTTCTCTGGTTTGGCAGGACTGTCGGGATTGCTGTGGAGGCCGTGGTGGGAAGGGTCGGGCAAGGTCAGCTGGTGGTGGCTGGGGGGTATGGGACTGTACCGGGTCCTCTCTGGGGGGCTGGTGCTAGAGAGCATCTCCATCTCCAGCTCCTGGGCTCGGCGGGCGGCCTCCTGCACCAGGGGCAGAGAGCTCCAGGTAAAGCCAGACCACTTCCCAGGCAGCAGTCACCCCATCCCACTGGCCCCTCCTTTTCCCCTCTGGAACTGCCTCAAACACCACAGGATCACCCTACCAGGGGGCAAGGAGGATGATCACAGGGAAGTGGAACCATCCCTGGCCCCTTTGCCACAGCAATCCTCATGCAGCCTCAGTATCCCATAACCATTCTGTGGAGGCTTAGAACCAAACACTTTTTTCTTTTTGCAGTTTTTGGCTGGGGCTGGGTTTGAACCCACTACCTCTGGTATATGGGGCTGGCACCCTACTCCCTTGAGCCACAGGCGCTGCCCAGGCACTTCTTTTCATAACCTGAGCAGCACTTACTGAGTGCCAGGGAGGTGCCAGGTACCATGCTGGCTGCTGGGGACAAACAGCTGCCTGACATTCAGTCCCACATCTAGGAACTCAGGGTCTAACTGCCAGGGCACCCACCCCTGTTCTCCCTGCCAGGCCGACATAAGGGCCAAAGCTCCTGCTCTGTGGGCACCTGTGCCACATACACACAGGGGCTCCAGATCCTGTTGGCTGGACTGATCCAGGTGCCAAAGGGCTGACCTGGACCCCACGTCTTCCTTGCTGGCCTGACCCGGAGGGCCCTGGCGTGGATCCACTCACAGCCTCCAGGCTTTCCCTTAGGCTCTCCTATTTGAGGCCATGGGGGTCTTGGTCTGAGCTCCTGAAAAGCAGCCTCGTTGTGTGCCCAGGAGACATAGCTGGGCTGCTGCTGCGGCCTGATCTTTTATCCTCATTTTGGCACCTGCCCCACAAACAGCTCCTTAGTGCCCTGCCCTTGCAGCGTAGGGGAATGGTGGGGACACTGCTCTCCAAGGACCCTTGGCCTGAGCTTTTTTGTGTGGCCCTGGCCTCTGTCCTCCTGGGGGATAAGACATCTGCTGCTTGAACCTTGGTACCACTATCACCAGGCAGAGCTGGGGGCTGCCGTGACTGTGCCCCTCTAGGCTCTACTTTCCGGCTGGGCTTCCTGGCCAGCCCCTGCAGCTGCTCCGCTCCATCGTCCCCCAACCCGCGGCTTCCAGACCCAGACCCAGCCCTGCCTGTCTATACGGCAGCCAGGGGGAAGAAAATGGGTGCAGATTTCTGAGTCACATAGATCTGGGCTTAAATATGTGCTGCGTCACTAACTCGTTGAGACTTGGGTGAGTCACCTAACCTCTCTGAGCCTCTGTTTCCTCTTCTGTAAACCAAAAATTGGTTCAATCAATAAGACTTACCTCCCAGGGTCATGGTGAGGATTGGATGAGGTTAAGCATATGGCAGGTGTTTAAGAAACGGGAATAGCTATTATCATTGTTATTATGCTGTTGTGGCCAAGTTCTTTCTTCTAATCATTTTTTTCGTGCTCAGGGTATATATCTGTGCCTTGCAGAGTTGAGGTCTCTTGCTCCATACCTGCTTGGAGGTGGGCATGATGGGTCTGCCTCAGCTGAGGTACAGTAGGGGGTGCTGCTCCCTTTGTCTCACTGCTGAGGGCTCAGAACCACGGCCAGTGGGCTTCCGTAAGGGCGGGAAGCCCTGGCTGTGGGTCCCTGACCTGCACACTTACCACTCTCCGCCTGTTCACTGGGAAACTGCCATTAGACTTCATGATAACGGTGCAGAGTTTCATATCCTCGGGGTGCGTGCAGTTGCCCTGTGGAGGGAGCCAGCACACAGGTCACGCGGGGTGGTGGGGAGAGGAGAGAAACCCACAGTGGAGTAGGTCACGGAAGACTCAGACTGGGCAGAGGGGCTTAGATATCAGGAGGGCAGGGGCCAGAGGAGGGTGGAGGTCCATGACGAGACAAGCAGAGGCAGGACGAGGGGGGTGCACCTCACAGCCCTTCTCACATGGAATCCTCAAGACCACCCTGGGGGTTGGTGTTACGATTCCCATTTCACAGATGAGGAAACTGAGGCTCAGAGGGATTAAACAACGTAACTTGCCCAAGGTCACTCAGCAAAATGTGGCAGTGCCAGGATCTGAACGTGATGTGTCTAACCTAAAAGCTCTAGCTCCTTCCATGCCCATGCACTGTCTTCCTTGGAGAGGGCAGAGAGGAGGGGAGAATTCAGAATTCATGAGAGGGGGAGAAGAAAGAGACTAGAAAGGAGAAGGAGGGAGGAGGAGGTGAGGAAGATGAGGCATTGTCATTGGAGGGCAGGGCAGAGCGTGTAGAAGGTAAGGGCAATCGGATGGAGGAGTCGGGTCAGAGGGAGGGATGGGGAGACGGAGGGACCAGAGTGGTGAAAGGAGAGACTGAGGACAGTGGAGAGGAGCCACAGGGCACCAGGCAAGAGCTGCTGCCCTGGGTCACAGAGATTTCCAAATGAAAACCTCTCCTCCCAGCTGGTGCCCCCACACACCCCACCTCCCCCTCCCGCAGATCCCCACTGCCCCCCTGAGGTCCACGCCTTTGGGGCTGCCCTAGCTCAGCTCCTCACAGCTCCTCTAGCCTGGGGCTCCAGGCCCCTGCCTGAGCAGGATGAGGACACTCAGAGGGGAGGAGTCTCGGACCTTGAGTGGGGCCTTCAGGTTGGCCCTGAAAGCTCGGCTGCTGCGCTTGGTGTTGACCCTCTTGCGGCGCCTGCGGAGCACGATGTAGATCTTGATGTAGACCAGCAGCGTGACGATGAAGGGCACGTAGAAGGAGACGATGGACGAGTAGACCACGAAGGCCGGGTTGGCGATGATGCACTCGTTCTGGTCTGGGAGAGGGAAGGGCCCAGGCGGGAGAGTGTCAGGGGGCCCGCTGGGCCGGGTGCCCTCCACGAGAGCGCACTTGCCTCTGTCCTAGGCACGAGGGGCAGAAGCTTACAGAGAGCAGGATTGTGCCGGGGTGCTTAAGGTTGCCTGGAAATGCTGGCTGTAAATCAACATGCCGGGCGAATCGGAGTATTACAAACCCAACTGTGAACGCCAAGCTATGACTGACCTCTGCCCCATTTCCCCATTACTGTCCCCTTAACATCTCCGTCATTAGTTTTGCCATCTCTGGGTGCACAAGTGAAGCCAGAGTATTCAGATAAAATGATGCAAGAAAATTATATTGAAAGAGCAAAACATTATTTCAGTCTTCCGTGCACACTGGGAGGAGGTCTGCCACCTTTTAATTTTAGGAACAAGATAACTAGGTCCTGTGTTCCCATGTGTTCCACAGGTTTCTGCATGTCTTCCCAGGTCTACAAGATGTCTCTCTCTCTCATGGCCTTCCCAGATCAACCCAAGCACTGTCTACATTTAGCCTTATTCCCACTTCTTAGAATTCTCATCACACTCAGATTTTGTGCCCCAATTTCCCCTCTTCATTGTATTCCATGTTGTTGAGGTCTCCAGAGGTGCACCTGCAGAAGCTCTGTCTCCCCGATAAGAGGGAGGTGCACCCTGGCAGGTGCTTTTAATCTCCTCTGCCTGCGACAGTCCTGACCCTGCCTCCCACGGACATTGGCATGTGGTTGGCCACCTGCCACTTGTTTCCAGCTGTTCTGCTCCAGTGGCTCAGGCCTGGCCTGGACACAGCCCGCCCTGAGGGCTACACAGACTCAGAACAAGAATGCCATTGTCAGGGTGATGGAAGCCCTAATAGACACCCCATGTTTGCAGTCTGTCTGGCCTGCTTCAATCTAGTAAATAAAGCTGGAAAATGCCAGGCATCCTCCTGAGCCATTAGCCCACTCCTCATCCAGCTCCATTGTTTCCTCTCTGGCCTGACCTGGAATAACTCCGAGCTGGGCCTGGCCCAGGACACCCAGCCTAGCCTCAGTCCAGAATGGCAGATGCCCACCGGGCCTCTGCCCATGTTTGTTCCAGTACTCAGCTCCCTCCGTGTCTTGCACAGGACCAGGGCCCTAGGCTTGCTGAGCCCCAGGTGAACAAAGCCAGGACTCACCTGTGTTGTTGAGTCCAAACAGGAGCGGGCAGGAGATGGTGAAGGACAGAACCCAGACGATGGCGATCATGACAGTGACACGGCGCTTGGAGCTGTAGCGTGTGTTGTACAGCATGGGCATGGCCACAGCTGTGTACCTGCAAGGGTGGGGGACCCTGAATCTAGGGTGCAGGCTCAGCGACACCCCACTCCTCAAAACACCACACCAGAGACACCCCTGCTCCTTAGGGCTTGACAGTCAACCCATACCAGGAAGCCTGCCTGGTATGCTAACTCAACCCTCGCTCCTGTCCTCAGACTCTGGGGACTGTGGCAAAGCCCAGTCAAGCAATTTGCAGCTGGCCAGCTACTATCTACTCTTGAGTCATAGCTATCATTCTAATCACCCTGCTTAGATTTTAGAGCTTTTGATGGGACATAACCTGGGTCTTTTTGCACCTTTGAAATTATACCCTCTGCTCTGCTGCTGAGCCCACGAAAGGCAGGAGTATTTGTTGCTGAACTGGTTGCCAGGCCCCTTGGAGCAAGATTTAAGCCCCATTTAGCAGGAGACAGTAACAATGGCAATTGCTTACAATCCTCCCTCACATTCCTCTACCCCAGACTTCTCCTATGTTAACTTATTTCATCTTCCAAGAATGGCAGGCCAGCGCTCCAGCAACCCAGTAGCATATTTGTGTGAATTAGAAAAGACTCCAAGGATACAGCTTAGCAAGGTAGGCGTGGCCTGCGCCCCTCAGCCCTGTGCCTGGTGCTGAACACAAAATACACGACTGCATTGTATGCAGTGACACGCTGCAGCTTCGGGGGCTGGGCAGCATCATCGTTGGTTTCTAGAAAATGAAACTGGGCATTCTGAGAACTTCCACAATCTGCCCAAGGTCACTGACATAGGAAGTGATAGAACCAGGGCTTCTGTTGCAGTCACAGACTTTCCCTGTTATATCGTCCCTGAGTATTCACGGTAGCATCAACTGTTCGTGCATGGCCTCTGCTAGCCCTACACACACACACAGACAGACACATGGACCAACAGGCACACAGCCAGCCACACAGCATCACATGCACAGCTGCCCCTAAGGACAGTGGGGCAGCTGGAAGGGTGAATGGCCAGAGTCACGTCTCCCGCCCTGGCCGGGCTCACCTGTCAATGCTGATGGCACACAGGTTCAGGATGCTCGCTGTGCACATCATGACATCCAGGGTGACAAAGATGTCACAGTGAATCCTGCTGAATTTCCACTCACCCACCACCTGGGGACAAAGCAACATAATAGATGAATAGCAGAAGGGGGAGATGAGCTTAGGTCCTGTGGTCTGGTCCTCCTGGGCTAGAGGAGGGCAAGCTCAGAGAGCAGCTGCAGGAGTCCTGTGGGTCTCTGCCTGAGGTCCGAAGGGAAGGGGGCAGCAGTGGGGAGTGGCTCCCAGGGTGTCTGTGGGCCCTTGCTGTGGCCTCTCTCCTCCCAGACACACAAGGCCATGCTGTGCCAAGAACAGCGCTAACAGAAAGATAAGCAACTTCCACTGAGTGCCCCACCTCTCAGCCTTTATCCGTAAAGCCTGTGCTCCTCTGTGCCCCCCCTGTATTGTCTTAGATTCTGCACTTGTCTATTCGGCATCCATTCATCACAGGGACAGCTACACTGACTCATGTTCTTACTTCCTGTGTTCCTGATGCTCTGATATTTGGGGGCCTGCTAATTTCCAAAGATAGAAAGTGACCAACTCGAGAGCACACCTCCTAAAGGCAAGCCAGCCACCCCCTTTATCTCTCGCATACCCAGCCAACACCCCTGCCCCAAACCATGACAGGTACCAGAAAACCACAGAGCACCCTTGTAGCCCAAAGCCTGCCAGTATTATTCAGACTGCCTGATCCTGAACTGCCTGCTCTGTTCTGCCTTGCGTTTTCCATGGGAACCCCAATGAGGCTGCCGTGTGGGCAGTCCCCTCCTGATGCCAGCCTGGTGTTTACCCCTGTGGCCCTGCACGGACTGCTGAGCCTGTTTCTAGGGAACTGTGAGTATTGCTAAACTTTTTTCTGACGGCATTGACTGCCCTGTGTTATCGCTTATTTGTGCCTCTCTACACATTCCATGCCAGGTGTAATTTTATTTTATTTCGTTTTATTTCATTTTAATTAATTAGTGTGTTTTTTTGTTTTTTTATTTTTTTGGATTTTGGGTTTGTTTGGTTTTTTTTTTTTTTTTTGCAGTTTTTGGCCGGGGCTGGGTTTGAACCCGCCACCTCCAGCATATGGGGCCGGCGCCCTACTCCTTTGAGCTATAGGTACCACCCAATGTGTTTATGTTTTGACGATCTCACTCTGACATCCTGGGTAGAATAGCACCGCATCATAGCTCACAGCAACCTCAAATTCCTGGGTTCAAGCAATTTTCTTGCCTCAGTCTCCTGAGTACTTAGGACTACAGGCCTGGCTGGTTTCTTTGTTTTCCTGTTTTTAGTAGTGATAATGTCTCACTCTTGCTCAGGCTGGTCTCGAACTCCTGAGCTCAGGCGATTCCTCCACCTTGGCCTCCCAGAGTGTTAGGATTAAAGGCACGAGCCACAGCACCCATTTGCCATGAGGAAGCTAAGCCTCAGAGAACTGCAGGGATTCTCCCACGGGCTTGGGGCTCAGCTCCTGGTCCTGCTCTGGCCGGGTTCTCAGTGAACCAGGCGCACCCTGTACGTGGCACACTCGGGGCCCACAAATTATCTGTCAAGAACAAAGGGGAAGACGCTGCTGCTCTACAAAACGGGGAAGAAAGTTCTGCTTCTTCTGTGTGATCCCGGGAGAAGGAAAGAAGGGAAGGCTGGGCTCCAGCTGTGGGGATGCCAGACAGGCTGGAGAGGGCGCTGTGAGGGGCGGCCCTTGGTTTGATGGGAAGGGAGGAGCCTTGCTCCTGACAAGAACATTTTACACGCACATTCTCCTTCCCTAGCCTCCTTACACTCCTCTGCCCCCCAGACCTCCCATTCACACATGCACGCACTCACATAGCAGGCTGGCCCTGGCAACTCTGGAAGTTTAGAGCAGCCCCGGTCCCTTTGGCTTCTACCCATAGGGGAAGAGAGGAGCGGGAAAGCCCCCTCCGCAGCTGGAGCCGGGCGCACTGCGCGTCACCGCACCGTGCGGGCAGCAGCAGGGCTAATTATAACCTTGCTCATCCTCACCGCTGCCCTCGGCCGCTCCCAGGCATGAAACCAAATGTTGGCATTTAAGCTCAGTGACGGGCAATGCAGCTGCTGTCGTCTCATGTGGAGGAAACAGCAGCTTTCCTCAGAAGGCAGGAAGCCTCGCGTGTGGCACTGTCTTCCTGGGGCTCATGTGGGGACCCCGTACTCCTGCGGGGACCAGGTGGGCAAGAGCTCATAGCCGGATGTCCAGATGGGGAGTAGGGGTGGGAAGGGCATCCCTGGGGTAAATGGAGCCCACCTGGTTCACACCCCACCGTGAAGCCCTCCTACCACTGGCTCTTGGGAGCCGCATGCATGCCTCTGGGTTCTGGGTGTGAGATATCAGGGCCTCCTCCCCACCTTTTCTCTCTTCTCTCTTCCTCCCTCTTCCCTGCCATCCTTCTTTCCTACAAAACACGTATTGAGCAACTTACTGTGCCAAACTCTAGCCTAGATTCCTGGGTAAAGTGTAAGCAGTTCAGACAGAGTCCCGGGCTTCAAGGGAGTCTTAGACCTTCCCCCCACCACTGGCCTATCTGGAGCCCAGAAGGAGACAGGGTGTCCCAGGAGCAGCTGCTCAGCAGAGTAGTTAGGGACTGACACAAAGACTCAAGAAAATGTATTGGGAGCCATGTTTACAGACACCTACCATGGACACTGCACTTCCTTTATTGTGCTTAAAACTCTTACAAGGAAGAATTGCTCGTCCCCATTCATAGATGAGGGAACTGAAGCTCAGAGAAGCCACGTGCCACGGCCAAGTCCACCCAGCAAGTGTGCAGCAGGTCTGGAACTCAAAGCAGGTTACCTGGGCATCACATCCCATGCTCTTTCCTATACTGACTTGGAAGTGACCTTCTAGCTTGTCAAAGGAAGAAATAATTGTGAAAAGTATTTGGTAAGCGCAAGACGTGAAAAGGAGAGAATGTCATTTCAAGGGACATACTTGGGGCCAGAGGAGAAGACAGATTTGTCCAAGATCACTTGGTGGTTTAGTAGCAGAGGATGGCCTGGCCCAGGTCTTCCGGTTATTCCCAGGGCTTTTTTCTCCACACCTTTGGGCATCATTTATTCCTCACCATTCTTGCTCCCGTGAAGCTGAGATGGCCCCTGTGCTGGCTCGGCTAAATCCCAGCTAAGCACTCTGTGATCATATCTTTGTAAAGCAGCAAATCTCGGGGACAAATGCCATGACGGCCTCTCCTGGGTCCCTCCAGCTACCCTCTGTCCTGTTGGGTGGTTTTGCCTGGAATGCACATGTGTCCTCTCTCCACTAGATGATTATTCCTAAGGCTCACTCCCCCTGCAAGCCACCCCTGACACCCAAGACTAGGCCTGTGCCTTATGCCTACTGGGGACTGCTCCACTGTCTCCTCCAGCAGACTGGGCCACAATGACCCTGTTGGCCTCTGCACGGAGGGCAGGCCAATGGCCCCCGCCTGCAGCCCCAGGATGGGGGATGACACGGAGGTGCTCAGTACATGCTGACTGGGTGAGTGGTTAACTAACTCTGAGATGTGCTTCATCTTCCCAATCTCATCTCTTCTAGAAAACAAATGCACGCAGGAAGCCTTCCTCAAAGTAGCACAGGCAGAGCAGTGGATTCCACCCACAGTTATCCAGATGGAAAGGGGTAGAGTGGAGCACTGATCCCCATCTTCTCACTGCAAAACCAGTTTGCTTTCCACGTATGGGGCAGGATGAATACTGCACACCTCACCACAAAGGAGGCAGGTGCTGGCATGAGGCTATCGAGAGAGGGAATAGTGTGCGGCTGTGAGGACATGTTGACAGGATAGTGGGGCTAGTGAGACTCCGCTTGGGGCCCTCTCTGGAGACAGTGAATACTGAGATAACGTCACCTAAGCAGGGCTCGTGCCCAGCTCCGATTCCGATGAGAAGCTGTGGGAGTGCTGACTAGGAATGCCTCCTGCCCCTTGCCTCTGAAACACTCAGCTTCGGCTTCTGTCTGAAGGACTTGCAGATTTCTGGAAACCCAATGTAGCCCATGTAGTTTGGTCCCTAGTGACTAGTTGGGGCTGGGGGCTCTGAAAGCCTAAATAACTCATGCCCAGAGCCTGGGCAAGGCATGCCTCTCTCTGAGAAGAGAGTGCCTCTTTGCTGGGGAGTGGGGAGGGGTGAAGAGGAAGGGGGAGAGTCCTCTCTGTGGGGAAAGGTGCTGAATATCTCTCGTCATCATCTTCATCTTCACTGCCATGGCTGACTCTACATAGGGATTACTACGTGCCAAGCACTGGTCTTAGAACTTCTATAGTAACTCACTTGATCCTCACGTGATGCTATGAGGTAGGTACTATTGTCATCCGTATTTTATAGGCAAGGAAACTGAGGCACAGACAGGTGGTTTGCTCTACCATTTTCCCTGATGGTCTGAGGTCTGGGACCCTCCTTTACAAGAGAGTGGAGAGGGATGGAGCCTAAGAATTAAGAAGGGGTCCCTTGGGAAAGGGCCTTGTCATGAGACAGACAAAGCCTGAGAGCCCCATGAACTTATGTCATAAGCCATGGAGGAATGGGGCCCCTGGCCCAGGGCACCTGCATTTTTATGTTGTTTTGTATTCATCGTGTCTCTTTTTGGTTCTTCCTTACTGTACAGTCAGGTCATTTTGAAAGTTGCAGCCTGTTTTGGCTGTAGTAAAGAAACCAAGGGGTGAGGGTCCAGAGGTCCCTGTGGGCTAGTGTGGTGGGGACAGGGAGCTGTGCCACTCTCAGCCAGTCTCCCTTCTCACCAAAAGGCCTGTATTTTCTTTCAACAATGGAAGCCCTTCCTCCCAGGCAGGGACTGGCCTGTCTCGTCCAGGGCAGGAAGGTAATGGCTCAGAGATCTGAGTGGCAGCCCTTTCCTGAGTGATCAGCTTCCTGCGCACCCAGCCGAGCTCCAGCCCTTCCTGGGTGGAGAAAGGGGTAGGATCCAGCTTGTGCCATCAACATTCCTTAGACCTTCCCACAGCTGCCTACCAGCTCTGAAGGGTGTCCACCTGCAGATGGCTTCTCACTTGGGGATTTCCTCACCACAATTTCTCCCTTTCCTATGTCCTAGATCAGACATCCTCAAACTACGGCCCATGGGCCACATGCAGACCGCCTAGGACATTAACCTGGCTTGCTGGGTGTTTTTCCACTGCCTGTCCTGCTTAGCAGCCAACTCATCCTGGGGCTTGCAGTCCGGCCCTCCAATGGTCTGAGGGATAGTGAACTGGCCTCCTGTTTTAAAAGTTTGAGGACCCCTGTAAATGAAGAAAGGCAAATTTCTTCTCCAAAGCCTTTGTCTTCTACGTTGTGAGAACAGGACCCACTTCCTGGATTATCAAGAGTATTTTCTGGGTCTGTATCTGCAGCACACCAAGCTCAGAGCACCCAGCTCAGAGTCTGCACCATAGCCAGCACTGCCTACTCCCCCTTTCAAAGTGCAGTCTGCTCTGTGTTGAGTGGAGCAATAGGCTGTTAGGAAGAGCCAGGTAACTAACTACCTGGCTCTTCTTAGGGCAATGGCTGCAGCACGGTTCATGGCAGCCTCTACCCTGAGGTCTTAGACATGGAGGCGTTAGAATAAACTTGGAGGGGAAGAGGGGATCAGGAGAACACAGACCAGCCGCCCCATATCTGAAGTGGGAAGGAAGAACGAAGTTTTAGGGTCTGGGAGAACAAACACGCTCCTCCTTGGGGGAGCCTCAATAGCTACTCCCCTTTCTAATATGACCTAAGGAATGAACGCTGGGGCCTGAACCGACTCTGCGACCAGATGGAGCTCCAGTTTGGACCTGCCAGCTGTGTGATGCTGGAGAAGTCACCTAATTCCTCTGACCACCTGGTTCATCATCTTTAAAACGGTGATAATGATGCCACCCTCTGAGCTGCCATGAGGGTTAGATGAGAAAATGCTGTATAAAAGGCCCTTAGCTCAAGCCTGGCACTTACTAAGCACTTTATAAATGGGAATTGTGATTATTAAGGAGAGAAAGGGAGCCAGAGCAGAGGAAGAGCCCACGTGGGGGAGCACCGGGCAGCTTGTTGGTGGAAGCCAGGGGGGAGCTGGAGTCCAGGCCCCAGCGCGAGGACCCCCCTGGAGGAGGCACTGGAGCAAGGAGGGGCCCTGACCTACCTCCAGGTAGACAACCCAGGGCATGACCAGCGTGGCCACGAGGAGGTCAGCCACTGCGAGGCTGACGATCAGGTAGTTGGTGGTGGTCTGCAGCGCCTTCTCACGCGACACGGCCATGCACACCAGCACGTTGCCGAAGACGATGACGACGATGAGCAGCGTGAGCAGCGTGGCATAGTAGTTGTAGTGGGGCCTGTCCGCCTTCCCTTCCGACCCGTTGAAGGGCCGGCTCCAGTTCTGCCTCTCCAGGTCATCATCGTACCAGGACAGATTCAGCGGATCCATCGGGGCCGCGGAGCCACGGGGCGACCAGGCTCTGGCAGGAAAAATGGACACAGGGTGTGAGAGGAACATCCCCTACAGAGGGCACCAGTGTGCAAAGCCACCCCCACACTTTAATAGAGAGAACTCTCTAGCTCAGGATTTTAAGTTTTCCAACTAACGATTTTCTTAAAATCTTGGGCCTCCTGCCACTCTTTGGCTGGTGAGTTCTTACAAATAGTAAAAGAAAAAATGAGCAAGTATTTATTTTTTCAATGCATAATAAGATGAACTTGAACAGAGCTGATCAGTCATTCATTTGTTTATTCAACAAATGCTTTTTGAGCATAAGCCGTGCACCTCAGACTTAAGGTAGGTTAGCTGTGCTTTCCGCTTTCCACTGGTGAGAACAGAAATGGGCATTCATTCAGTCTTGGTCGTACAAATACTTATTAACCAGTGTTCTATACAGTGCCAGAGACATAGGCAGGAACAGAATACACAGGCTTCTGCAGCTCACATTCTAGAAGAAATAAGAACCAATTAATAAAGTAATTAAATCTATGGGTTGTAGGAACTAGGAAACGGAATGGGGAGAGAGAGATGTGACCTAGTTTAAGTACTCAAGGAAGGCTTCCCAGAGTAGGTGAAGGCTGTGTAGGAATTAGTTGGGTAGCGAGTTGGGAGTCAAGAGGAAGGGTCTAGACATAGGAAGCAACATTTGTAGAGCACAGAATCAGAGGGCAGGACCCTGGTGGAGGGTTTGAGCGAGATCCGGGATAGCTGACACAAGGACGAACTTGGTGAGAGCTGAATCTGGGAAGGCTGTGATAGGCAACATCATGGAGGGCCTTAAAAATCATGCTGGGAGTTTATACTTGAACCCAAGGGCAGGGGGAACCACACGATCAAATTTGCCCTTTTTTAAACTTCAGAGACCATGGAATAGATTTGCCTTTCAGATAGATGGATTTTGACTGAAGTGCAGAGAACAGATGAGAGGGGCCAGGAGTGGAATTAGGACACCAGCTGGGAGATTGTAGCAGGAATCAAAGCACATGCAGTTCCGGAGTTACAAACATCCCACTGACATACGACTTGCACTTAGGAATAGATGCCATTACAGGTAATCGGTAAATGTACCTAGTCTGACTTACACACAAATTAAACTACAGGACCTATCTCGTTTGTAACCCAGGAACAGCCTATAAGATGCTGAGGTTTGGGATGACACTTATAGTAGGAGCCCTGAGGAATGGGCTCGTCCTGGGGGAGGGGGAGATTGCCTGGAGGAGGGGTCCTCTGGGATGAAGTAGGAGCAATTAGCCAGGCCACTGAGCAGGAGATGTGCCCGCCAGACAGAACATAGCACAGTCCCAAAGAGCAAGTGACTCTGTTTGGCAAAATTGTAGAGCATGGCAGTAAGGTGGAGGAAAACTAAACTGGAGGATATTTGCAGGCAAGACTGGGTCTTCTCACCTTGGGAGCCCCTGAAATGTTGGGTACAGAGAATGATCCCACTGGACTGGTGTTCTAGTAAGATCCCTGGTTGCTGTGGTATAAAAGAGAGCTCAGAGGGGAGTGAGGTTGTGGCTGTAATTCAGGTAAGAGACAATGGTCGCCCAAATGAATGAAGAGTAGTGGGAATGGGAATGGAGAGGCGTGTCCAGAATCAGAAGCCAGCTGGATGTCCAGTTCATGTTCATTGGGTAGATGTGGGGTGGGAGGGGATGGGGCAAGCAGGGCGAGAAGGAGCAGAGGACAACTCTGGGACTTCTGCCTGGGGCTCTGGGAGGCTGGCAGCAGTGTACTGAGGGAGAAAAGGGAGCCGAGGGACTCAGCGGCAGATTCAGAGGCATCGGGCAGGCGTGGATGAGCTTGACAGCCTGTGTTTTGGTTGTGATTGAAACATAATGCACACATAATACAGTTGGCTTTTCTGCTAACAAAAGTGTTCCTATTTCACACAATAAAATTAAATCTATCAGCATCCCAAGGCATTTCACACAAAGCACCCACAACTTCCAGGGGCTTTGCTACCCCCAAATCAAAAGCCACCAATTGATGCCATTCAGGCGGTGCTACGTCCTAATCAGTGAGCAGGACATACCTACTGCAACAGGCCAGAAGGGATGGAGGAGAAGGGTCTGTCCACCGCCACCCCCTCATCCATACTCCTTCCCCAAGAGCTGGACCATGTTGCGTTCTGTCTGGCTGGAACATCTCCCCCCACTCGGTGCTGGGATGTGTCAGACCCAGCACCACCTCTCTGGAATCTCCGGCGAAAGCCAGGAGTCTGATTTCATGTGGGGCAACATGGAGTCCACATGGGCCACCACACAGAGAGTCTTCCAGTTCTAAGGTAATGCAGCACCCTATATTGACGCTATAGTCTACAAAGCCAACTGGTCCCTTTTCCCATTCGGAGCACACAGCGGGAGACCTGCATGCAGGCATTGATCAAGCACCCAGGGTTGCTTCTGACATTCATTTGCTCAATCAGCATCTATTGAACCTGCTGGGCATAAAGCACAGTGGGGAGCCTGGAGACCTGTGAAGAGCACTCATCGCTCCCTCCCAGCACTGATCATCAATCTTTGCCCCCCTCCCTGCCTTCCTCAGTCCCTCTCCTAGTCAGGGATAAATTAGGGCACCAGGGTCAGGTCTTTAATCCCCCCCATAGATGTCATAGCTTATGTTGGCCCAGGGACACGGTATGACCTTGAAAGAGGCCTCTCTTCAGCAGCATATGTTGGCGGGCAAGAGCCCTGGTGAAGAGCTGGAAAGAGATGGGAGAGGGAACACAAAGAAGGATTGGGCAGGAGTTGAAGATGGGAAGGCTGTGACAGGCAGTCACCACGCACTGTCAGTGACCAGCACTCGCAGGAGTTGGGGATGAGGCCCTTCAGGGGATCAGTGGCATACCACAGTGTCCACCAGAGTTGCTTTCCAGAAATCAGAGAGCATTTGCACATGTGCCCAGCCAGTATGTTCATGGAGAGCTTCTCAGAGGAGGGAATGATGTAAACTGGGACTTAAAATTATGAGCACAATGTAGATGGGAAACGGGAGTCTATGGGTCTGGATGGGGGAGGCAAGCACCCATTCCCTTGAGTGCTGGTACTCACAGGGCATGGGTGAGTCCTGCAATGCAAGGCTGCTGGAAAAAGCCTCCTGTATTTAATTTTCTAATTTCATATTTGTTCTTGAGTGTTCTTATTGCCTTTTGCTGATACATATGTAGTATATTATAGAAAAAATAGGAAAATATGAAAAATGCCTAAATGCCTGTCAACCCTATTAGCATCTTGGTCAAAGGCTGTCTCCTAATCCCCGGAGCCAGCCCTGGTCCCCACAGTGTCCTCAGCTCCTTACCTCTTGGGGCTGGCATCTCTCATGGCCCATAAGCAGGGGCCACCTGGCTTGCTGTCCCCATGTACTGCCAAGTGGGGCAGGAGTTAGGACACCAGCAAATTCACCCTTCCAGACAGGGTACTCTAGCAAGTGAGGTGCTGGCATAACAGAGGGGCTAAAGACAAAAAAACCTGGGTTCAAGGCCCAACTCTACCACTTCCTAGTTTGGGGGCCTTCACCAGATTATTTGGCTTTCTTGAGCCTCTGTTTTCCTATCCACAAAACAGAAACAGTAATAATTGTCATGAGGATTAAGTGCAATGATTTCCGTATGCCCAGCACAGGTTAAACCCTCTAGAATGTTAACTTCGGAAATCAAACCAAGCAGTTAGGCGTGGTGGCTTCACACCCGTTATCCTAACACTTCGGGAGGTACCGGTGAGAGGATCGTTTGAGGCCAGGAGTTGTCTCTACAAAAAATTAAAAAATTAACTGGGTGTGATCACACACACCTCT
The DNA here is from genome assembly GCA_963574575.1 of Galagoides demidoff. Classification (NCBI taxonomy): domain Eukaryota; kingdom Metazoa; phylum Chordata; class Mammalia; order Primates; family Galagidae; genus Galagoides; species Galagoides demidoff. The sequence continues at coordinate 23,493 of CAUYQV010080312.1, forward strand.
ATCTCAGCTGCTCAGGAGGCTTACCAGAAGGATCATTTGAGCCCAGGAGTTTGAGGCTGCAATGAACCATGATCAGAACATTGCACTCTACCCTGGGTGTCAGAGAAAGACCCCATCTCTTTAAAAAAAAAAAAAATCAAGCAAAAGAATGAAATGAAATAGGAAATCAGACAACAAGCCCGAGGCTCAGCGAGGTGAAGGACTGGTGCTGTGTCCAAATGCAGCCCACTAGAGTCAGGGGTCCTCCTTGGCTCCTGAGGTTCCAGGGGCTGCCTCCTACAGCCTTCCTTGAACATTGGGGGGCCAGATGAAGGAGGGACAGATTCTGAGAAGCCACAACCAAACCGTTGGGAGGAAGTAAAGGAAAGAAAAGGCAAAGTCTGCCTCTGCACCCTGGCTGCGGGACAAACCTAAGTGACCCTTGCAATGGGGAAGCAGCTGGCTCAGAAGATCCAGCTCTCCCAGCCCAGCTGCTAGAGCCAGGGACTGTAATACTAATCACCGCATTTCATAGGCTCAAAGGCAAAATTGAATGTGAGATGCACCATCATGTCATGTACCACTAGGAAAGGGGAAAAAAATGCCATTAAACCTCAATACAATCCAAAGATGGAGACCAGTGTAAAATGAGTCCTGATTTCAGAGACACAATCCGGAGTGGGGGATGTACACTTTAGAGTTGATAAAATATAGGACCCTCCTGGCATTTCTCTGCTGGCACTTTCTCAGGAGGCCTGAGCGCACCTGCCAGTCCCAGGCTCCCAGCTGTAGCTCCAGCCCCTCCCGCCCTGTCTCCCTCCTGCATCTGGGCTACATAGGTTGTCAGCCCCCAGGGGGTGTGTCTGATCCATGGTACGTTATTCTTATATTCGTAAGTTTTTTTTTCTCAGATAAATACAATCACACGTTGTCTTTAAAAAATTGTTGTCAGAACAATCACTTTAATTGGGGGTTAGGAAAATAGGACCAACTTTCTCCCCACCCTCTAAGTGCCGCCTCCTTCTTCCTCCCAAGCGGTTTGTGCCTCACACAAAAGCTTACAAAAGCTCCGACGAACAGTCCCCAATCAACAAGCATTTAGTGAACACCAGTGTGTGCACAGTCACTGCCGTTTCTCAGCTCTTACAGGTGTAGCTGCGTAGAGGGAGAGGGGTGACACCCTAACCCTGCAGATGCCAGTGCCAGGACCCATTCAGGGAGCGGCTGCCTCGGCCCCCAGCACCATCTCCATCTCCTTGCTCAGCTAAGCAGGGCCAATGCCGCTCCCTGCCACACCCTCACAGGCAGGTGCTTGCAGACAAGGTTCTAGGGGTGCTCTGGGACCTCCTGAGCTGCTTCTTCTCAGTGGCCCTGGTGGAAGCCAGGAGGAAGGGGAAGCATCTGTAAGAGTAGCCTCCAAGCTTCAGGCTACCAAAGTGTCAGCCAGAGACCATCTGTTCCTCCTCTGTCTCCAAAATCACTGCTCTGCCCTGGCTCAGAAGGGCAAAGAGCTTTTGATCTTCCAGAATCATCCATGCCGACATGCAGTACTCCTGCCCACCAGGTTCTCCCTAATATCAGCCTACTCCCAGGCTGATAGTGACTCTCTTCAGAAGCTTTGGAAAGCTTCCCCACAAGGTGTCTAGAGATAGCCAGGGAGTGTGTGCAGTCACCCTATGTGCCTTACAAATATTACTATGTCCTATGTGTGGTCTAATTTGAAAATTTGCTAGTTCTCAAATTGAGAAGTGCTGGACCAGCACAGATCCTTGGGGCTGACCCAGCCACCAAGGCCATCCCAGGAAGGCCACCCTGCTGAGACCACTCACTTCATTGGCTGCTGGGGAGTATAAGAGGAGGGACAGAACGGGGAGGTCTCTGGGGAGGAGATGTTGATGGCAGGCTCCCAAGACTATAAACAGAAACCAGCTTCTCTCAAGGGTGGTAGCAGGCTAAAAGCTCCTTGAAGGCTGTATGGCCAGAAGCTGACACTTCTCTAAGGAAGAGCTTGGAAACTGCGGTCACCCCTAGTCCCCTGTCTGCTAGGGGAGGTCAAAAGGGTCAACCTGCTAGAGTGGGTAGGGGAGAGGAGAAGTCTGTCTCTCCCTCCCTCTCTCTCTCAATCTCTCAAAAGGGTCAACCTGCTAGAGCAGGCAGGGGAGAGAAGTCTCTCCCTCTCTCTCACTTCTGGTCCAGGACGAGCGGGGAGGTGGGGGATGAGGACCCCTTGCTACAGCAGAAACCCAGCAACCTATTTCCTGTGCTTCAGTCTCCGCTTAAGCCTTGGTGCTGCCTTCCCTGAAAGTTTGGCACTTGAAGGAATCAAATTGTCTAATTAAAATTTAACAATTCCTTATCAGGCTCGGTGGCAGGTGAGACACTGCTGTCTTAAACACATCATTTTTTCTTCTTTTCTGAGATTTGAAGCATTTCAATGAAAAAGTAGAGGGAGGGAAAAAAGCATCTCGCATTTGCATCTCAAAAGCAGCTTGTTGGAGTGACTTGGGCTGGATGGGAAATGGGAGTGAGTGGGCAGGGCCTCCTCTCCAGGACCTGGCAGCCTGCTGTCTGCTCCTGATCCCCTAGGCAAAGGGTCAGGCTGTGATGGGGGGAGGGCCCTTTGTCAGAACCTCCTGCACCTGCAGAAAAGCAGAGTGGGGATGGAAGAGGGAGGGAGGAGGTACCCCCATTCCTTCCAACTCCTAAAGAGTCAGTGAAAGATGCTTGTACAGTCTGGCCTAGGGAGAGGACAGGGGAAACAGAGGCAGCCATCGAGCCTTCTAGAACTGGGCCTGGGGAAGTCTGTAGCAAGTAAACGGATAGGCACAAGGGAAGTGGGGGTCTGGAGTACGAGGAGTGGGGAGGAATACTGGGCTGGAAAAGAGCCCGGGAGTGGAGGTAGGTGATGGACATTGGCAACATCAGGGCTCATCTCCCCTCCAGCATCTCAGGCACAGAGGGAACAGCATGGTGAGGCCGTGGGTCAGGTCGCTGATTGCTTTTCCCAGCTAGTATGGAAGGTCTCACTCCCTCCCGTCTGCAGCCTCAGCACTGCTGTGGGGGAACAAATCTGGGCTGGAGACCTAGTGAGGGGAAAACTTGCTAGTGGTAGCCCAGAGCGTGGCCTGCAGTAGCATTCAGGGGTGGTGGGGAGGCCAACAGGACACCTCTCATTTATGACCCCACCCTAGGCATGGGGAGCCTCCCAGTCCAACCTGGAGTTGCCCAAAGACAGAGAGCACAGTGCCCCCCACCACCACAGCAGCTCAGCAGCAGAGCTCCGGTGCGTTATCTGTGGGGAACAGTGCCAAGGTCTCCTCAGAAAGTACGGGATGGTGGGATGAGTCTCTCCCACTCGTGCTCTGTGGCTGTGTCTGGCCCCACCCAGCTAGAACCTAGTGGGTGGGCACTGTCTTGAGGTCCCAACCTAGGTCTCCTGCTCCAAGCCTCTCCCCCATTCCCTGGGTTAAACCTGGCAGCAGCCCAGCCTTGCCTCCTACCTCACAGCAAACATAGGAACTAGTCTTGGGCACCTGCTCAACTTGCTGTCACCAAAGCCACAAACCTGCCCATCCAGGCAGCCACCTGCTCCCTCCTTGGGGTTCCAGCATCACAACTAACCAGCCCAGGTGGCCTCCTGGCTGCGGGATCCCCGTGCTGGCTGGGCCTATCCTCCTCCTCACCCCGCAGGACTGTCTCACCAGCTCCTCCTCCAGGGCCCCTCCAGCCCTCCACTCAGAGCCTGTGCTTAATGCTTCACAGCACATGTCCTGTTCGGCACTCTCAGCACAGGATTAAGTCTTTATTTGTCTAATGATTTGTTTAGTGCTTGTTATTGCCAAACCGTGAGCTACCCCAGTGCAAGGCGCACGTCTGCCTCTCATGGTCTTCGCATTCCCCAGCACAGAGCAGGCAACCCCGTGTTTCTCAGCAGCAAGTGTCTGAGAGAGTCATCTGCAGAGCTAGTCCTTGCTCACGTGTGAAGGGCCAGTCCTTGGATCTCTTCCATCCTGCACTCTTCCCCCGACCTGGAGCCCTCCCCAGGGGTACTAGTAGCCTCCTCTGGATCTCCCCTCACTCCTCTGGGTCCCAGTCATGGTGGCAGCTGGTTGGGCCATCACTGTGGCACATAGAGTTACATAAAAAAAAAAGAGAGAATGCGTGCTTGTGAGTGTGAGTGCAGGTGTGGAGAGGCGAGGGGGCATCACAGACGACACGCAGTCTGTGGAAAGGAAAGCTACTAGAAGGCGGGCGCGGGGGGGGGGGCCCCGGGTTTAATGGCGCCTAGACTGGGACTGCACTGTGGGGGGCACCTGCAGTGGGCTGAGGCTGTCTGAGAGCTGTCTCCTCTTGTCAGCACCTGCCAAGGCCACAGAGCTTTCGCAGCGTGTGAGCTCAGTGGAGCAGGGGGTGAGGGTGGGGTGGAGATGTCCCCAGAGAGGGGCTGGAGTGCAGGCCTCTCCTCACCCTGCTCTGGGGGACTCCTGAGTAAGGCTCTATCTAGGGGAGACCGGAGCTGAGCATGCCAGGGCCTCCTCACCTCCAGGATCCTCCCAAGACACACCTCCTCCCTCCACCTGCTTCTTCCCATGGTGGCCAGCTGTCCTTGGGTTTGCCCAGGAGTCCCCAGGAGTGTAGCATACCCAAGAGGCCTAGGCAGTGGCAGATTCCAGGGCTGTGCAGCCTGGCCTCCTTGCAGGCCCCCGGGGCCCACAGTGGGGTGAGGCGGGGTCTGCAGACACAGGCAGAGCGAGAAGGGGTGTCTGCCTGACAGCCCCGTCCCTGAGGATTTTGATGGCTCCGTAAAAATGTCTCTTCGCAAACTGTCAAAGTGTCACAAATTAATTAACTGTTAGCTGGAGTGACTAAGTGTGGGGAGGGTGGGAGAAGGGCCCCGGTGACGCTGAGCAGGGTGGTGGCGGTGCCGTTCTCTGCGTTTTGATTAAAAATCCTGCATGGGAAGGGGCAAATCACTGGGCAGTTCACGGGCGCAGCAACAGACTGGAGCCCGGCAAGCAGGTGGAACAGCGGGGCCTGGGGCACCCTCCCTGAGAAGGGAACGCAGTGGGGAGAATGAAGCCTCTAGAAATTGCTCAAAAGATCTAAATTCAGAAAGGAGCCCACAGGCTGGCACTGTTTTCCTTTTCTCTCTCTCTTTCCCTTCCTCCTCAATTTTCCCCCACAAAGAAAAGAACTGGGAAGTTAGCTTGGTGTGCTACGGGGGTGGGCAGTGTCACCTGAACCCGAGGAGACACAGAGCTCCCCCACTCCCCCGCCAGAAGGAGCTGGAGCTGAGGGGAAGGGCTCGTCTCAGACCAGCCTCCTGACCTTTACTTTAATTTGAGGAAAGAATTGAGAAAACATGCGGCTGAAAGTCAAGAGGGAGATGAGTCCTGAACCTTACCGCAGGAAAAACAATCCCGGCTATTTGGCACAGAATTGCTCTGCTTTATGAAAAGACATCCCAGTTTATAAAACTGGAGATGGGATCCAGTACAAATAATAGCATGACCAATGACGGCACCGCTGGGGACCCACAGCAGCCCTTCTCCCCACATCCTCCATCCTTTGGCTCCGGCATCCCAAGACCGGAGGCCTTTGTTTCCACTTGGCAAAGGGGGAAGGAGGCTTTCCTGCAACGGAGGGGGCAGGCAAGCAAGACTGACTCCCACACAAATACCTACTTGGTGTCAGGACCTTAAGGAGGAATCAAAGGTCCGACCACAGGAATGCAATCAGCAAAATCCAGACTGTAGAAAATGCTATAGGACAAACAATCTGGTTTCTTCCAAAAGTCAATTGCAAACAAACAAACAAATCAGAGTGGGACCCTCTCGAGTAAAGGAAACTGAAAAGCCCCAGTAGCTAATCGCAACAGGTGGGCCTTATTTGGGTTCTGACCCAAAGAAACCACAATTTTTGAAAATCCCTGATAGGTGGATGATGATATGATGGATGATGGATAATATATATGGGACAACTGAAAACTGAAACAGTAGGTACTGATGATATTAGGAATCATGAGAACAATTTTTAGGTGTAGCAGTGGTATTCTGGTTAATTTTTTCAGAGCCCTTATGTTGGAGAGAGGCACACAGAAATACTTACTGATGAAAGACAGGCTGTCTGGGATTGATTTAAAAATAACATGGGTGTGGGGGGTATAAATGAGACAAAATTGGCCATAAATTGATTGCAGTCAAAGGTAGATGATGGATACATTGAGATTCATGATACTATCTTTTCTACTTCTGTGTATGTTTAAAATTTTCCATAACAAGTGTTTTTAAAAAATAACCTAATCTGCTCAATTACCTTCACCCTCACCACCAGCCCCCCAAAAAGATAGGCATAAGCCCGGCTTCAAGGTAGCTTTCCCAAACCCCTTTATTATAAATGCTGGTTTCCTTTCCTGCAAGTCTGGCTAACAAATTCCCCCTGTGTTCCATTACTCTGTTAGCTCCATTTAGGACAGAGGGAGCCCCGGGGGGAATCCTGGCTTCCTCTCCGATGCCCTAAAACCCTTTCTCAAAGGCTTGACAGCTTCAGCCTAACAAGCCATGTCCTCCCTTTCACAGGGGACAGTGGCTCAGCTGGTGGGAACAGGGGTGGGTCAGCTCCTACTTTATTGACTTAGGGAACAGCTAATGAGCGTCTTGTGTGTGCCAGGCTCTGTGTGAAGTACTGTGCATCCATTAATGCATTTACCCACCAAGAGTCCTGTGAGATTAGGTATTAGCCCCATGTTGCAGATGAAGAAACAGACACGGAGTGTGTGAGCGACTAGCCAAGCTCACCCCAGTGGGGTGGGTTTTGAATACAGGTTGCTCTGCTGCCAGAACCCACACTCTCTTGCTTATCCCAGGAGCTGAGTCTGGATCTAGGGTGGAGTAAGGTTTTCAGGGTCCCAGGCCAGGGATTTCATCTTCACAAGGCCTCATCTCGCCAGGCTCTTAGGTCTCAGACTGGTGTCCATGTGACCCCAAGAAGAACCCCGTATAGCCTTATAAAGAGGAGAATAGAGGTGGAGACCACACCCAAGTTTCCCCAAAGTCCCAACTGCCCTTAGGCAACAGCACATTTTCCCCAGAATAACACTTAAGAATCTCTAGGCATGAGGCTGGCTCTGAGGAGCGTGACACCTGATGGAATCCAGGTGGAGCCAAGGAGCTGGACTGCCCCTCACCCTGCTCTCAGGCCAGCCAGGCAGCCTGACTTCCCTCTGCCTCTCCTTTCAGTCCACATGTATGTGTCCACCACCACGGGCAGCACTTACAGGACTGGGCAGCAGCAGGGACACAGCACAGCAGAGAGCAAAGAAACCGCTTCCCCACCCCAACATTCAAAGCAGCAATGACCAGAATGTAGACAGGAAGCTTCCTTCTCTATCTAGGACCAAAGCAGGCATGTCAAAGTGGCCTGTTTTTGTTTTAATCAGACAGACGGACCTGGGTTCCAGTCCCATCTCCAACACTTGCTAGCAGTGTGGCCTCTCCAGTGTCATTTGCTCTTGACCTCAGTATTCTCATCTGTAAAATGGGGATAATTCCTCCTCATTGGAGTGATTGTGAAATTAACTTAGAAAACGTGAACGAAGGGACAGTAAGTGGTAGATGCTCGACAAATGGTAGCTAATGTCCTTAGGAGGGATAAGAGAGCTGCCAGGGAGAAGGGGCTGAGCTGTGTGAGGGTCTCAGGCGGAAGACCCCTTTCCCCCTGAGGGAAAGAAAGCCCCTATTTCTTTCTCTGTGGCCCTCAATCCTCTGCACATTCCAGAGAGACTCCTGCTGTTCCCACCACATACTTTCCACCATGCAACCCTGAGCCAAAGGCCTGAGATGTTGGCACCTGGCAGGTGTCCTTGGTTAAAGTCCTTTCCATGTGTGCCACGAAGATTTCCAACAGCCTTCCCCTTCCCTCTGGATCAGCGGTTCTCAACCTGTGGGTCACAATCTACAGGAACTGTATTAAAGGGCTGCGGCATTAGGAAGGTTGAGAACCGCTGCTCTAGATCTTTCAGAAAAAAAGAAGTCCCGCTTGGCCTGAAACCTTTCTGATAAATTTCAAGGACACAACAGCTTGGAGACATCTCTGCAGTGGCAGGGCCAGCCCGAAATGTGATTAGATCTGGTAGACTCTCTAAGGCAATGGTCCCCAACCGTTCTGGCACCAGGGAGCAGTTTCATGAAAGACTATTTTTCCATAGATGAGGAGGAAGGGTGGGGAGGATAGGAAGTGAAGCTCAGGCACTGATGCTGGTAAATACAGCTGAAGCTTCACTTGCTCCCAGCCACTCACCTCCCGCTGTATAGGCCTGGTTCCTAACTGGTACCAGTGTGGAGTTTGGGACCGCAGCTCTAAGGCATGAAGCAATCCCAAGCACTAGATTATAGTGTCTAGCTGTTCAGAGGTCTAACTTGCAAAAAGATAATCCAGTTCCCTCGGAAGAGCCAGGTCTCTAATTCTCTAATAATTAATAACTTAACAGTGAGAGCTGGCATACCTACTTTCACAGAGGGACAGATGGATAAACAATATATTCCAACATGTCTTGCAAACTCTGAAGTCCTGTCTATAAAACACGTAATGTGCCGTTATCATCTTAGCCTGGACTCCCTTTGGACATTTAGAAGTCAACCGTACCTGTATCCCCACTCAGGAGCCACTGTAGTTGGTTTCAGTTGCTTGCTAGGCACACGGTCTTTGTACTTAGTTTGCTCTGTGCCTGACCTCTCTCTGCTGCATCTGTGAGCCCTGATGGGTAGAGCTTAAACCTGTGTGTATCCTCGGCGTCCACTAGGAAGGCTGTCAGTTTGCTATAAGCTTACCGAATGTCTTCAGCACTTGGTGGAAGCTGATAGAGATTGGTGGTGCTGCTGTGGACAGCTTTAAACAGCAAGACCACCCTCCTCCAGGGGTTACTTGGGGAATTAAGTGAGATCCATCAAACCCTTATACTGTATCTGAGTGGGAAGAGGCACTTAATTGTTTTATTGGTGGCTAAACCAGGCAAATGTAGAATGTTGAATTTTACTGCTGGAAGAAATTTTAGAATTTTTCTCATCTAATCTCTTCATTTTATAGATTAAAAAACTGAAACTAGAAAACTGAAATGACTCACCCAAGTTCCTAAAGCAAAATATTTTCATAACCGGGATGGCAATTAAGGTTTCAAGGCAGGTGTTCTACCTCACTGCACGGGGCCCTCAGCCTGGCTCCCAGCTGGGACTCCGTGCTGGTCACTACCATCCTGGCCACTAGCGTCAGCATGAGGATTTGGGTCTTCGAAGAAACTAATCAGCTAACGGGGGATGACTCTGGAGCTTCGATGAGTATCTCTCCTGAGTCCAACCTGAGTCCACCCATCGTCTGTGTATGCTTGTCACAGAGGCCTGTCCTCAGCAGAGATGGGCTCCTCTGTCTCAGAACACAGCATACGCATGCCATCCCCACCCAGCCAGCTCATTTCCTGAAAATAATCTCTTCTTTTAACCTTTCTTTCTTTATGGGGCTGCTTTCCAAGACTGACACACTTGTCTCTCTCTGTCCTCTGCACACTGGGGAAAGTAGGAAACTTTGCACTCACAGACAAGCCCCGAGAAGTTCAGGGAGCAGCCTAGGGCCACGAGGCCTGTTAGGCACCTTTGCAATATGCTGCTTCTTTTCCTTTTTGAGACAGAGTCTCACTTTGTTGCCTTAGGCTAGAGGTCCATAGCATCATACCTCACAGCAACCTCAAATTCCTAGGCTCAAGCAATCCTCTTGCCTCAGCCTCCTGAGTAGCTGGGACTACAGATGCCCATCATAGTGCGGCTAGTTTTTCTATTTTGGGCAGAGATGGGGTCCCACTTTTGCTCAAGCTGGTTTCAAACTCCTGAGCTCAAGCAATCCACCTGCCTTGGCCTCCCAGAGTACTAGGATTACAGCTGTGAGCCACTGTCCCCAGCTCCTGCTGCTTCTTGAAACAATGTCTTTGGGAGGTTTTCTGTCCTACCCCCAGGAGCCTGGAGAAAGGGCTGACCCTCTGGATTTGCTGCTCAGCAGCCTGACACGAGCAATGATGGGGGCAACAGCAGAGGCAAAGAATGGAAAACCCAAGTGCTTTGTTAGATGACAAGATGAAAGGGAATTCCCAGGCAGGAGAGCTGCTCAGCTACAGAGGATGGTGCGGTGGGGTGAGACCAGGCCCCCTGCACACACCAGACCTCTCCTAGTAACAAAACAACACACTTAACTCCAGAGACCCACTTAGGGAGGTAGGGAGGGAGAGAAACGGAGAGAGCTTTTGTCATGAGCACCCCAGGCCGGAGCTACCACGCTGGTTTCTAATCCTGAGAATTTCTGAGGCAGAACATAAACACTTCGGTCTTATCTTGGGGCTCCTGGGACAAAGATGAGCTAAGTTTTCTAAGCCGTTTCATGGCAAACGAACTACTGTTGTTAATCAAACTTCCTGCGCCCCCACCCAATTTCATAAATCAGCCTTTTGATGCACTAAGTGAAGATGAATTAGCAGTAATGAGGCTGTGACAGCTCCCCGAGGCGCAGGCTGATGGAGCGAGCTTTGACGGCTGTGGCAAGAAGGAGGGGAAGCACTTCTTGGGGATCAGTTCCAGCTGCCAAGTTTGTGCAAATCACCCTCGGAAGCCGAGGCAGCTCAGCCTCCACCTGCGAATGGCGCGCCCTCTCATATAAAGTCGCCATCGGAGTTTAAGCCTTTCGGCATCTGAGAACCAGTTTGCCGGCTCCATACAACGAGACACGTGTTGTAAGCTTCAAGCCAGTAACAACTTTGGACAGACCAAACCACAGAATCAATCCATTTTGTTACATGGAAAAATGAAGGCTGGTGGTGGCAGCCTGGGAACATCCTTCTTCTTTGCAAGGCTGCCTGCTACAGCAGTCACTGTTTCTCTGCCAGCCCAGGAGGAGAGTCTCGTCACTGGCCAGCCAACCCCTCTCAGGCCCAGAGGCTTCACACTGACAGCCTGTGAATTACATTTGGCTTCTGGGTACGATTTGTTGGGCTCACGTAGCATTGTTTAAAAGTTGGAATTTATTGCCAAGATTTAAAATTGGAGATTTTGCATTATGATGCATATCTATAAGTTTTAAAAAAGAATCATAAGATTTTGGAAACTCTGGGTTAGCGTTCTTGCATGGCAACAACAAGCTGGGGTTAAGTAGAGGCAGCCCTCTTGACACAAAGCACACAGATTGGAGAAGGCAGAGGAGGGCCCCAGCTCATGAGCAATTGCATCTGCCCTCCACGAATGGAGGGAGGGGAAAAAGAATCGGCTGCACCTCTTCCTTATGCTCCATACCCACTCTATTCTCTCCAAAGCTTCAGCAGAAGCCCTGGCAGAGGTCCTCCCTCCTGTCACCAGCCCCAGCTGGCTGCGACATGCACTTTTAAGTTTACCGCAGTCCCCACCCATCCTTACAGTCCTGCACCCAGCTGGTTTCACTCAGTTCATATTTACTGCCTGGTCCCAGAGTACGTTTGTGTCCCTGTTTAGTAACAGTCTCAGGGGTAGCTGAGCTGTTAGTATGTTGCTCAACTACAAAGGCTGTGTCTGGGTGATTCTCCAGTGTCCTCACACCTGGTCCTTCCCAGCAAGGTCTGGATGAGCACTCTTGAGGCTGGGGAGGTTTGAGGCAGCGCTGGTGGTGTCTTAAGGGCACAGCAGTGACTCTCCACCTTCCCACCCCACCTATCTCTGAAGGCCGCTGTCCACTGCTTCTGAAGCACAGGCTCCCTCAGGCTCCTTCTTTCCCTGCTGATATTTGAAGTGACACCCTATAAACAAACCCCTCTCCCCAAAGGTTGCGCTTGCTTTACACTTGCTAAGATTGATCATCTAATTACATTTACACTGGAGAAATTGGAATCTCTTCAGCAACTGCGGCGCGAGCCTCACATTGAAGTGAAGCATTCTATCTTTCTGGAATCACGGTCTGGAGAGGATTGCATGCACTAGCCTCACACACAGGGCTGCTGGTGACCTGGGAGAAGGGCACTGCCCATGAGCTTCCTGCCATTCTCGGTGTGCTGGGCTTTCTGAGGCATGACTGGCTTTGTCACCCCCACCTCTTCCTTATCTGTAAAGCAAACAAATATTTCAGGTTCTGCATGATGGGGGTGTGGCCCAAGGACTCTTCTGGGATGGATGTTGATGACAGCAAACAGTGGACGCAGCTGCCACTGGTACCTTTCAAATTCTACTTCAGAGAACATTTGTGTGCTTGGGTTGTGTGAGTGTGAGAGGGTGACGCTCCCTGGTCCCAGCCTCTTGCAAATTCCTTTCTTACTCTGGTCCGTATTGCCCGTCTGAGGCCGCATCCTCCACGAAGAACTCCCTGATTGCTCCCAGGGTGAATTCTTACTCCTCTTCAATTTCACAGGACGTGGTCTGTTCTTCTTGGCACTTGTGGTATCAAAATCTGCCAAACCTGCTTCTGTTGTCTCCTATGCTCTTTAACAGGCTCCTCTTTAAAGTGCGAGGTTTGTCCTTTATTCATCTTCTGCGTCTCCAGCATCTGGTGCATGTGAGCATGGAGAGAGAGCTCAGCAACTAAACTGAGACGGAAGACCACACCAGTTAGCAGCTTCCCAGAGACCTCTGAGTTGCTGGCACATGGGATTAACCATCGCTCTCCAATGACGGCCTCAGGAAAGAATGCTGACGATGGCCATGAAAACTAAGTGGAATGCACTGGGGGAAATGCTGAAAAAGGAGGAGGGGGAAGAAGGGGGGATGGGGGAGGAAGAGGAGGAGGAGGAGAAGAAAAGGAAATCTGACTAGTTATACTGCACGTGAATGAGATAGCTCTGAAAATTCTTAAAATCTAAGCGTCTACGCTTAAATTGTTTTGTACATTTAAGTCTTTTCTCACCTTTACAAAATAAAACTTAAACCCCTGAAAGTTGTAAATAAACCATTAGGGATATTTTGTGCAAGTAAAATGAGGCAAGACTTTGATCGGTGATCTCGTACTCCAAGACCCAGGAGAGACACAGAAAGTTTGGGAAATGAATGTAGATGAATGTCCTAAAGGTAAAGTGAAATGTCTGAAGAACCCCTTTCAAATGAATCCCCCTTTTCAGAGGATGTTTTCGACTGGCCTGGTAAGAGGGCTTCTGCTGTGCTCTCTGGCCCGTGTGCACCATCAGCTCTTTCCGTCTGTCTCCCTAGCAGGACTGTATGTCCTTAGGGAAATGACAGGCCTCCCACTTCCGTCACCTGCACACCTGTTTTTTGCACTGCATGGACCTCTAGAAAGGGTGGCTGACGATGACGGTGATTGTTCATCACTAGTTTATTCAGCCCCTATAATACGCAGCCCTGATTAGGACCCAGAAACACAGCGTGGAACCAGGGAGGCACGCCCCTTATCTTCAGAGACGTCCGTCTGGACAGAAGGATGCGCTGGACAGCTGAGGTGGTGATGTGAGTACCGCTGAGCGGGATGAGCAGGAAGGAGCACACACATTTTGCAGAGGAGAGTTAAACAACTTCCTACCACGTGTGTAGCTGCCTGGGAGCGTTCACTCCACGGGACAGATTTTTGGCAGAAACAAAGGCTCTGGGAGTTGAGAGAAATATAAGGAAATGTAAAAATATGAAAGCAGGACCACAAAACTCCGTGTTGCTTGCGCCATCACAAGAGTTAATGTGGTCCCACATTCTGCAGCTATGTGACCACTACCCTTGAAGAGTCTCAAGGTCATGAAAGACAAAGAAGAGGGAGGAGCTGTCCCCGATTGCAGGAGACTAAGGAGATGTGACAACCAAATGCCATGCGAGACCGGGATTAGACACCACGCCAGGAAAAGGACATTAGTGGAAAACCTTTAAACGGTGCAAAATCTGTCATTTGGTTAATAATGTTGAGCCAATATTATTTTCTGAGTTTTGATCATTGTACCATGGTTATGTAAAACACTAACATTAGGGGAAGCTGATTGAAGGGTATATGGGAACTCTCTGTACTACTTTCACAACTCTTCTGTAAGTCTAAAATTATCTCGGATTAAAAAACAGGCACCTCCGATACCCCGGCACCTGTGCGAAGGGGCTGGGCTGTGGCACTCCTGGGCTGTCCAGGCCTCCCTGAGGCATCGCACCTTCCTCCCCCCTGCAGGCAAGGATGCCGAATGCTCCCAAGCAGAGGGGGATGCCCCTCCTCGCTCACCCTGGGATGGAGGGCCAGGTATGCGCCCTGTGTGGCACTGGCCACTGGTGTAAGAGGCAGAGGAGGAAGAAAGGGAACGAATCTCTCCCAACTGATCAATTTTTCACATCAGTCACTTTAAGCACCTCCTGTGCTCTGGGCACGTGACTCTCCTTGTCAGATATTCTTCCTGAATCCTCATAATGTACCTATTGTTCAGGAGATGGAGCCCCAGAGAGCATCAACAATCTATCTATAGTCCAGGTTGGTAGGTGGCGAAAGCAGGCCTCTAACAAGGTCAGCCTGCCCCAGAGCCAGTGCTGGCCATGCAGGGGCCTGACGGGGGCTGGCCTTGGAGGACTCTCCGCCCACTGCTCTGGAGCACTTCCAGGGAGCCAAGTCTGTGAGTTCAAGTCAGCTACTCCTTGCTCTTTGTCTGGGCTCAGGAGGTTTTTCCTCTCTGCCTGACCCACACTCACCCCCTGGCTTCCCACTAGTCCTTGGCGGCCTGCTTCACTCCTCCTGGGACACACAGCGTCTATTTCATCCCGCCAGCTCATCCCTCATCCCAGCTCCCAGGTGAGGCTGCCCAAGGAGATGCTCCCTCAACCCCATCCCCACGGATCCACCCCAATCACTCAGGGACCCTCACTCTTGACTGTTTCCCACTGTCAGTTTCTATCCCTTGGCATTGAGGGCCAGACCCAGGACTGCTGCGGAGCTGGAGAAGACGCTCTGGTCTACCAGCGGCAGCAGGCACAGTAACAGTGTAGTGGCACTGCCTACCGACTGGGCTGGACACTGTGTTGTTCACTTTACACGCCTCTTTTCTAATTTTGAAAGCAACCTTACAGGGCGGATATAATTAATCCTTTAATTACAGATGAAGCTAGCGAGGCCAAGGGAGGCTTCATACATAGTAAGCTAGTAAGTGGCTGTGGTGGCAGAAGCCTGGGGGTGTCTAGGTGTAAAGTTCCTCTTTCCACTGTGCCGTGAGGACCCCCTAACACATACTGCAAGTGCAAAAGTGGAATGTTTGGGGATAGTTTACCCATACTTCTGATAATCCTCACAGAAATCCTACAGGGTACCATGTCTCCATGTTACAACACAGATGACACAAGCAGTTGTGAAAAACAAGAAAAAGAAAGTCCTACCACAGGGGTGGGGAACCTGTGGCCTTCTAAGTCCTTACGTGTGGCTTTGGGACTGAATCCAAATTTTACAGAAGAAGTCCTTTCATTTTGATTAATACATATTTTGTCCTTCTTTTACATTTTTATTTTATTTTTTAAATGATCATATTTAAAATACCAAAAATACAATATATTTCAACAAAATAATCTTCCAAGATTGACTGGCACAGTTAAGACAGTGAGCCGGGTGGCGCCTGTGGCTCAAAGGAGTAGGGCGCTGGCCCCAGATACCAGAGGTGGTGGGTTCAAACCTAACCCCGGCCAAAAACTGTAAAAAAAAAAAAACCATTAATGAGCCACAAGGGCTAAATGGATGCCTTCTATGCCTGTGAGTTACTCCAACTTCCCCTGCCTCACCCCCAGGGCTGGCTGGCGAGAGTTTATGGTATCGAGTATGTCAGTCTGTTATCAGTTTTTGACAACAGTGCACTGTGTTTCTGTTTGAAGTGGAATTTGTAAATAGTTGCACATCCCCACAGTATTTTTTAATTCTGTCTGCTTCACAGCCCCACATGTCAAAGAAAGCCAAGAGATCACTAAAGGAAGAAAACAGATTTTTAAATGAGGACGGGGATTTACAATATTATCTTGCTTCTGCTTGAGTTAAGATGATTTGCTTGCTCTGCGATACTGCAATACCAACATTAAAGAAACCCAATGCTCACCGGCATCATAACACTCATTATAATGGACCACAGATATTTTAAATGAGATGGAGAGGCATGAAAGATTGTTTTGCAGAGATTAAGAAGTGAAAAGCAAAAGCAAAGACAATTCTTTCAAGCAGCAATTAGATCAGGAAAGAACGCCACTGAAGCAACTTAGGAAGTAGTTTATAAACTTAGGGAAAAAGGAAAGCCTTCCAGGGATGTGACATTGTGAAAGGACGCATTGTCAGTATTGTAGGATGCTGAGACCCCTCAAACAACAGCCACTTTCAAGGAGAACCATAACTGGCTGAGAGCATGAATTAGCCTTCCACTTAACACGACAAGTGCATGCAAAACTTCAAAGGAAACTATTATTCAGTCGATTTGGATGTATCAATGGGTACGACTGACTCAGCCCAGCTTTTGCACTTCATCCAGGTCATAACAGAAGATTTTCTTTGCTACCAAAAGGTGCTTACTTTGGGCAATCTTGTGAACAGAACACAGAGAATAAAGATCTTCAACAATTTTCAAGATCAATGTTGTGAAGTTGGACTGAATTTGGTAAATTTGGTGAGCGTATGTACAGAGGATGCGCCTTCCATGATGGGAAAACATGAAGGGTTTGCTGCATAGATTTAAAAAAGTATTAACAGATTCAGATGCTCCCATTTCTTTTCATTATATCTTGCAAATCTCTGTGCTAAAGCTACTATTTAAGTGACACTTTGCAATAAGTTATAAGTATTGTTAATTACATTCATGCACGTGAAACACGGCATAGTCAGTTTCATAACATGCTAAAGTTGAACCCTGAGGTATTCAGTGTGGATCTGATATATCATTCTATTGCAAGGACAGGTGTCAGTCAAAATTTTATCTCTGCAAGAACAGGTCGTTAAATCCTATGAAGAAAAGAATCAGCAATGTGAATTTTTTGAAGTATTTCCATAGAAAGGCAGCGTTTCTGTGTGTTACCATATCAAATCAAAACAACTTGAATATTTCCTTACAAGGTAAAGCTAAGTCTATATATGATATGTGGGGGGAAATCCAAGCATTTTTTTCTCATTTTAAATTAATATAAGGATACAAAGAATTAGGTTACATTGCTGGCGCCAAGCATTTCTTTAAAAGCTACTTTTTTTCGAAACATTTCTTTAAAAGGAAATTTCAGATGAGCTTTTTCCCGAGTTAGCAAAGGTCACTGACGAGCAGGATGATGTCTGTGAGTCATTTGAAGAACACGCAGCTGTCACTGACCTATTGGAGAAGACAATGAAAGGCTCACCAACTTTGAGAATCAGGACATCACGCCCAAAGTAGCATCTCAGCCTCTTGATACCACCAAGACACCTAAAGAACTACAGACAGAGCTGACTGAGTCTCAGTAGATGACATGTTAAAGTCATTGTCTGATGCTAAAAAAGATCCAACTGAAATATGAAAAAAATGCAGTTGGAATCCCCACGCCTTCAGCAACATGCCCACCTAAAGCTCTCTTGCTTTTCAACCACTTTTTGCTGTGAATTTGCATTCTCCTGCATAACCCAAATCCAGATGCCCTTAAGGTCCCCAGTGACTGACACCCATCTAGAAAATCAACTGAAACTGGGGACCTCCCTGGTGCAAGCAAAGATTCTAGTGCTTTCCAACAAAGCAAAGTCATCGAAAGGTTAGTCAACTTTAAAATTAACAAATACTTTTTATTTTTGGAAATTATTAAGTACACGTTAATTAAATTTTTCCAAAATAATGTACATTTTTAAGTACATTATTTTTAAGTGTATCTAATTAAAGGTTCTTGAATGCAGCCTTATTTGATTACAGCTAAATTAATGCAGCCTTCCAGGCTCCCCCACCCCCCGCCCTAGCCGTTCTCCATGCTAATGTGTAGAAACACATTAAGGTGCTGTTTGCTCCCACCTGGCATTCCACTGAGAAACTTAATGGCCACACAAGTATCCACCAGATGTGGGACCCAGGTTCCCTTGGTGTTAATACCCACGTGCTCTCTGTCATCATCAAAGGCAGCCCCTACCGGCCTCTGCCTATTAGCAACAATCAGAAAGAAACCCTGTTGCCATATGGGTTGTGGCAGCACCGTCCACCAACCTGGTGCCTGTGGCAGGAAAGGTGAGGGTGGTTTGGAAGCCCTTGTTCTGGTTCTTACAGCCACTTTCATCATCCATCCCAGGCATTCTGTGCAACGGGTAGGTCCCAGAAACTGAAAAGCCACTAAGAGACCCTAGAGAGCCCACCCAGGAAAGATTCAGGAGTGAGGAGAGGATTTTATGGTTTAAAAGCAGCGTCATGAGCAATTGCCAGTGTCACCCAAAGTAAGGCATAGTCTCTGTTTCCAGAGGGAGCGGCTGCAAGGAACCATTTGTCCTGCCTGCCCCATGTGCAGATGCTTAACTGGCCACCACTGGCCTTGTCGGCAGCCTTGACTCCTAAGCAGGGCTAGCACGGGGCAGGGAAGGGGGGCTGTGCACGTGTGAGCTAATCCAGATCTGTATAGACACTCTGGGACAACTTGGGAGTGAATTCTGTAGCATAGCACAGCCCCTGGAAGTTCAGACCCGTCCCACTTCTGCTCCTGCCTCCACAGACGCCAGTCCCCAGCCTCTGTCCCCAGGCCCGGGAGAGGTCAGGGTCCCCCGAGCTGCATGGCTGCACTCTACCCCACCGTGCCTGTGTCTATCCTGCCCCCGCCCCACTGGCGGTCGCTTGGGCTCTGTGATGCTGTTTTTTAAACCATCAAATCCTCTTCTGACTCCTGAACCTTTCCCGGTGGGCTCTCTTGGGTTTCTTAGAGGATTTGCAGTTTCTGGCACATCCCCGTTGCACAGAGTGCCTGAGATGGGTGATGAAAGTGGCTGTAAGAACCAGAACAGGGGAACCCTGACACTAGTCATGGCTTCCATACCATCCTCTGGGAAAAGAAGAAAAGGAAAAAAGAAAGAAAAGAAGGAGCGGCTCGTTCCAGCTCTCACGGAGGACACAAGACAGCCGGCAAATTCACCATTCACCTTGCATGCAAATGAGCGGACAGGGGCTCAGCGGGCAGTGGAAAAGGAGCTCTGGGCAGGACTGGCCCAGACAGACAGACACGTTGGTGGGGAGTGCAGGGACAGAGCCCTGACCAGCAGTCAGCACCCACGTCCTGGTCCTGGCTCTGCCCCCCTTCCAACTGTGTGATCTCAAACACAGCAGACCCTCCTCGGGGCCTCAGTTTCCTTTTATAACAAATATCTGCACTGGAGGACACACAGGGCTTCATACCACCTGTCCTAAGATCCAATCCCGCCGTGACATATGGTCTCCAGCCCTGTCCATGCTGAGGGGCCAGTGGCTGAAGGAGGATGCTTGGAGTGCCTGGCCTGTGGGTCAGGAAACCACTGTCCGCTGTGATCACTGCATGTGTAAAGCAGGTGTCTGTGGCCAGGCTGAGGGTAAGGCATCCCACAGAAGAGTTATGAGGGGCTTCTAGGGGTGGGATCTGGCAACAGAGTATGAAAGAGGAGCCTCAGGCTGAGAAGTCCTCAGCACTGTGCCTGGGGCCAAGAAACAGAAAATCAGTGAGTGAGTCACCTGGGACCTGGAGCCTTGAGACAGGAAGACACAGAACCCTAACAACACTTTCTCCCAGTCCGGATGAGATCTGTCAGTAGGCAGGGTAACCCACAGCAGTGGGCCTGGGCTCTAACTTAAAACACTCCTATCTTCAGCACTTCCTGCCCATTCTGCACACACCCCCAGGTCCAGCTCCCCAAAGCCCTGGCTCTAGGCTCATGTCATGGCTGTGATCAAAATAACTTCAACAGCTTCCATGAAGAGAAAAGTCCAGATTCTTTAGCTCTCTCCCTCCAACCTTCCTAAATGAGACGTGCCACCTTCTCCCGGGGCAAGCTGGACTCCAGCTGTAATTGATCCACCTCCTCCCTTTGCCCCCCCCCCCCTTGAGTGCCACTATTTCTCCACCTGCCTCCATTCCCAGCTGTCCAAATCCTGCCCAGGCTTCAAGAGGCAAAGTTCACCTACTATAGGAGCCCTTGCCTGGCCCTGGACCCTGTTAGGAAGGGTTCCTTCTGCACTCCTGTAGAGTCTGAAGTGGAGGCTCAGGCAAGGTGACCCCAGACCCCTGTGGAGGAGAGAACTGGAGATGCCCTGGCAATTGGGGCAGGTGAGAAGGGAGGGCTTGGCCCTCATACGTCAAGCACGTATGTGATGCAACTGAGCTGGGAACTGCAGGTGCCCTTCCAACAGGCGCAGATGGTGTGAGTCCGGACGGATTTTGGAAAGCATGATGCTTCTTCTAGCTGAGCACACACCACACAGGTGCTCAGGAAAACTTGGTGAGTGAATAAAAGCTGTGCTAGCAGAGTGACGGGTATGACGTGGAGCTATTCCCACCATGATGGTGTCTTCCATGGGTGAACACTGGGGCTGAGATTGTAAGGGGCAATAATGGATGAAGAAAGAGCAGAAGTGGCTGTAACATCTGGCAAATGAATATACTCAGACACACCACTGGGTCTTCCAAGAATTGGAGCCAGAGACTACCAGAGAAGTGAAAAGTCACCCCAAAGTTGGAGCAAGATGGCTGGAAGTACAGGAAGGAGTCTGGTGGCAACTTTGGGCAAGGGGTGGCCCCCTCCTACGTGGGCAGAATCGACTGCTCCCAGTGTCGCTCAGGCTGCCACCAGCCCTGGGGCTGCACTTGTCTCACTGGCCTTTTACCAGTGTGAGTGTACATTGGGAAAGGCAATAATCTGACGCTCAGGGGATTACTGGACACTTGTTCTGAACTGGCTCCCAACGATACCAATTGCAAGAAATTCAAAACATCGCTGTGGTTTACCGGTCCGAGAAGAGGGTTATGGAGGCCAGGTGATCAATGGACTTTTAGCTCCAGTCCTTCTTACCCCAGGCCCAGTGTATCCCTTCCCCATCCTGTGATCATTTTCATGGTTCCAGGATGAATAATTGGAATAGACACATGTAGCAATTTGCAGAATCCCTTTGAACTGTTAAGAAGATGTGTCCCCAGAACTTAGAAATAAGGCTGTAAGCCCTCATAAGGGTCTTTTGACTCTCTAAGGGAATGCATTTTATTATTAGTTACCATCCTCAAAGGGTACAACCTTATAAGATAGATGTTAACAGGTAGAAAACTTCACAATATGTGAATGATTTCCAGCTAGTAGAGAAGACAGTCCCAAATCTTATGGTTTTATTGCCCTATAAAACATTAATAACTTTTATATCTCATTTAGCAATCTTATTCCAGATTTCTTCTGCCCCCTAAATATATTCACAATTTAAGAAAGGAAAAATCTGTATTAAAACTGTAACACTCCATATATACTGGTAACAAAAGATGGATACAAGTACACTGAGACCTCTCCTAATTGCAGAAGTCAAAGGTGGCTAGAGTATCACAAATGTAATATGAAAAATAGACGTGCAAATGTGCATGGCTGGATTCTTTCTGGACAGCCCTCAAATTTTTCTTTTTGGGTCCCTTTTGTATCCAGCCTTGCATTCTGCTGGTTCCCTACTTAAAGAGTTAAATATGTCTCTGGCATGTAATTTTTTAAAAAATAGGTTTTTAACTTTTTGGAAAGTAGCACTTTAACAGTTGACGTGATTCACAAAAACAGACATTCATAGGAAAAATTCAGCACCTGGGAGGGATTAGGAGGCGGAGTGAACCCCGCCGTCCCATTTCTTCCTGACTCTTCCGTTTCCCTCCAGAGCAACACATTTGAGGAGCACCCCGCCTGCCGGCCGGCAGCTAAAACACTTCAGGGCAGCTGTCGCCCCCTCTAACACAGACCCAGGGCTTCAGGTTCAGTTGCTGTGGCACAGCACTGTCCACAAATCAGAGGTGGCTGAACTCCAAATTGTACGTGAGACACAGGCACTTTCCAGGTAATTGGAAGAATGCCAACTTCTCCAGGAGTCAGAGATGAAAACCAAGAGAACAGGCAAGGCTGTCTGGCAGCCCAGAGGGTGGAGGATCCTTTATGTAAATAACTTGAAAAGTAAACACGCAGGAAGAGCAGCAGCTGCCAAGCCCGCCTCCCATGGTTTCCAGAGGATGAGAGTCTCTGAAGCTCATCCCTTGCACCCCATGCTGCGGAGCTGAGCAGGGGCAGGGCCACTGGAGGGTGGGAGTAACTAGGGGCTGGGAGAGAACACTGCTGATCCAGGTCAACCCTCAGCTCCTTAGAGTCCAACTCAACCCACACATCCCTGGAAGGCTTCCCTGACCACTGGGCACCCCAGTGGTATCACCCTTCTCTGAACCAGCTCTTGTCTACAGCACCCCACACTGTGCTTTATAGTATGCTATTTATTTTATTAGGAATTTGAAGGCCTAGGTCATAGTCCTGGCTCTGCATCTTGTGAGCTATGGGACCCTAGACAAGTCACCTAACCTCTTTCTCTCTCTCTAAGCCACAGTTTATTCCCATCTATCGAATGGGAATATCATCCGTTTTCTCTGCGTCACATGGAAAGTTTTCAGCTCACATCCTGGCTCTACACAAACATACAATATCAACAACAAAAAGTGGCTGGGGTGGTGGCTCACACCTGTAATCCTAGCACTCTGGGAGGCCAAGGCAGGAGGCTCACTTGAGCTCAGGAGTTTGATACCAGCCTGAGCAAGAGCAAGACCTCATCTTTACCAAAACCAGAAAAATTAGCCAAGCACGGTGGAGGGCTCCTGTAGTCCTGGCTACTTGGGAGGCTGAGACATGAGGATCACTTGAACACAAGAGTTTGAGATTGCTATGAGCCTAGGCTGATGCTCTCTTTAAAAAAAAATCAGGAGATCCACTTCTGTTGCTCATTTTACTTATACATAAAGCTGGGATAATGATAATAGTATCTACCCCCACCCCCCGTAGTTGTAAAGACTGGGTTGTTGTACAGATTAAATGAGATAGTGTTTGGTGAGTGATTATACTGATGCCTGGCATACTAAGCACTCAGTAAGTGTTACCTGTTTACCAGAAAATACTTCTTTGAAGGAGTAAGATTCTTATCAAATGAGAAGTTTAGTGATTATGATTGCCTATCGTCTTGTAGTATCCTCTGTTTTGGATTTGCTAGTTTTGCATCCTTAGGTACATTTCAAGCTCGTGAAATAATTGAATAACTATTTACTGAATCTCTCCAAAATGCTGGGCAATGTGGATATCAAAATAAGTAAGACATAGTAATTGTCTGTTGGAGGAGACCACAGCTCAGTGGGAGAAACAAGTACGCTGGTGGTTAGCACATTGCATAGTCCAGCTGTCGGCATGCGGAGGGTCACCTGCCCCAGCTGGACTCTCCCAAGGCGAGGCTAGGTCACCTGATTTTTTTTTTTTACAAGTCTCTTCCCCACATTTATCCTCTGCTTCTAGAACAGAGTGCTAAATGCAATAGAAGGTCAATATGTATTTGTTGAATAAACATGGAGAGTTGAGCAACCTTTTTTTATAATCTAGGTCACCCAGCGTCCCTTTGGTGGGGGGAGGAGGGTGGAACTAATATTAACAGAGAACCTGACACATCCCAGATGCCGACAAGGACATTTCATATACGGGCCATGCACGGGGTGCATCTCTCTCCCCAACTCTGCACTCCAAGACAGCAGGTTGGCAGCTTGAAATCACCTACGATTCGGTGTTTTCACAATGAAAGCAGCAAATGCTTCAGATCAGAGCATCATTACTACCGTCATTATTTTCGGAGAGCTGGTTGTTAAAACATTTACCAGCATACCATGGCATAGATCTGTCATAATAAACTAGTTTACAGATGAAGAAATTAGGATTCAGAGAGGTTAAGTAATTTGCTCCAAGTCACACAGACTGTAGAAAGCACAGTTAGGATCTGAACTTCTCTGATTGCAAAGCCCTGGTTTTCCCTGATGGAACTCGTGACCCCACCCCCTTGTGCTGAACCAGGAGCAAATTAGTACATCTCTGTTCCTTGTCTTGGCTGAGGGGAGAGCAGAAAATATTCACCTTCCACTCAGGCTGCTTATAAAAACTGAGGGGGTTTGGACCCAGGCCACGGTATGTGGAAACCCCGTAAGAGCTGCCTTCTTTGTCATCCACTCGGGGCTCCTTGTTCAACCCCACCAAGAATAAATGAACCCATGAAAAGATGCTCAGGCTCTCTAATCATCCAAATGAAATGCAAATTAAAACCACAGTGAGATATTACTTCCTATCATCAGAATGGCCATTACTGGAAAAACAGAAAATGGCAAGGATGAAGAGAAATTGCAACCCTTGTGCACTATTTCTGAGATTGTAAAATGGTGCAACTGCTATGGGAAAGCAGAGGAGCTTCCATTCTCTTCTCCAAACCTTCCCCAAAAATTAAACACAGAATTACCATATGACCCAGCAATCTCACTTCTGGGAATATAGCCAAAAGAATTGAGAGAATAATTCAGCTGTGAAGACGGATACACCATGGACACGTTCACGGTCATAGCAGCAGGTGTAAGCAAGTGCCTATTGATGTATAAACAGATAAAGAAAGTGTGGTCCACACATATAATGGAATATTACTTAGCCTTGGAAGGAAATCCTAATGGAAATGGATAGAGAGCTCAGAAATAAACCCATGTGTATCAGTGAATTATTGACAAAGGGGCTAAAAACACACAATGGGGAAAGGTCACTATCGTCCATAAATAGTGTTGAGAAAACTGGCTATCCAAGAATGAAATTAGACCCTTCCCTCACCTCTTAGTTTAAAGTCTCCTCAAAATGAATTAAAGACCTAAATGTAAAATCTGAAACTGTAAAACTATTAGAAGAAAACATAGGAGAAAAGCTACACGACATTGATCCGGTCAATGTTTATTTGCAAATGGCCCCAAAGCACAGGCAACAAAAGCAAAAATAGACAGATGGAATTGCATCAAAAAGGTTCTGCACGGCAATTAACAAGAGTGAAGGAATGGGAGAAGATATTTGCAAAGCAAACATCAGATAAGGGGCTCATATCTAAAATATATAAGGAACTTAAACTACTCAATAATAAGGAAACAAATGATCCTTTTAAAAATAGGAAAAGGACATGGCGGTGCCTGTGGCTCAAGGAGTAGGGTGCCGGCCCCATATACGGAGGTGGCAGGTTCAAACCCAGCCTGGGCCAAAAACTGCCAAAAAAAAAAAAAAATATATATATATATATATAAGAAAAGGACCTGAATAGGCCTTTCTCAAAAGATGCAGAAAAGGCCAACAGATACATGGAAAAAATGCTCAGTATCACTTATCATCAGAGAAATGCAAATCAAAACTACAATGAGATATTACTTCATACCTATTAGAATGGCTCCTATCAAAAAGATGAGAAATAACCAATGTTAGGGAGGAAGTGGAGAAAAGGTAACCTTATGTGGTGTTGGCGGGAATATAAATTAATACAGTTACTTTGGAGAAGAGAATGGAAGCTCCTCAAAAATCTAAAAATAAAATGACCACATGATCTGCGATCTCACTTCTGGGTACACATCCAAAAGAAATGAAATAAATTTGTTGAAGGAATGTCTGCACTTCCACGTTTATTAAAGGATTAGTCACAACAGCCAAGATTTGAAAACAACTTAAGTGCCCATTCATGGACGAACTGACTTTAAAAAACAATGTGGCATATATCCACAGTAGAATTCTATTCAGCCTTTAAAAAGAACAAAATTCTGTCATTTGTGACAACTTAGATGAATCTACCGGACATCACAGGAAGTGAAATAAACAAGACACAGAAAGCAAATATCACATGATCTCCTTTGTATGTGGAATCCAAAACTTTGAACACATAGAAATAGAGAGAGGAACAGTGGCTACCAGAGTCTGGAGGTGGGTTCAGGGGACATGTTGGTCCAAGGGTATGTATGTCTCAGTTAGACAAAAGGAATAAGTTGTGGTGATCTTTTGCACAGGGAGGTGACTATAAAAATCATTAAGGTGGTGAATGTCATGTTATGCTTTTTTTTTAACCACAATTAAAAAAGAAAAGAAAGACATTGTGTCCCCAAATGAAATTCACATACATGCCCTCCACCTGCCATAAAAATGAATGAATGAAGCCCTAAGCTCAGTGGGGCATCGGAGTACATCATCTGCGGGATGACCCAGCCAGCTCAAAAGGCAAGTTCCAAAAACAAATGCATCCAGCTCATTTAACCAAAAGGCATCTGCGGACGCTGTGTGCACAGCACTGCGCTAGGTCCCGTGGGCTGATATAAAGATGACTCATCCTTCTCCCTAAAGCTAATGCTGGGGGTGAAGAGAAGAGAGTGCACGGGCAGCAGCGCTAGAAAGACAGAGCTGCCTTTGAATCCTGTGTCACTTCCCCAGATGAGTCACTCAGCCTGTGAGGCTTGGGGGCCACATCAGATAGAATCTCTTCCTCAGCAGTTCCGGACAGTTAAAGGGCATAAACCTAGTACAGAGGGTTTACATTGCTTTATGCAATGACTGTCCACTTGCTCAGTTAGAGAACACTACTAGTAAACAGAAAGAAGGGGAGTCCTCAGTCATACAAACAGTGACCCTATTCTGTTCAGTGCTTTGTGGACGGACGGTTCTATTTCTAGGCAGGGACTCTGAGGATGGATCTACAGGGCATAGAGTGTTTCTGCTTCCCCACACTGAGAGAGAGCGATAGACCCAGCTCCAGCCCCTGCGGACTCCACATCTTCTGCCACTCCTCCAGATTCCAGTAACTCTGTGGTGGACCAAAGCAACTCAAGGACTTTGTCCCTGAGATAAAAGCTCTGTTTGCATCTAAATGGAGAAAGGGGGCAAGGGAAGCTGGGCCCCTGCTGACTGTGAATGAAATCACTTTCCCTGTGAGATTTCCATTGTCTGTCGCCTCCAGCTTCTGCCAGAGCTGCCTCTGAGCCCTTTCTGCCTGGCAAAATCCAAGCCTCAGAAGTATCTAATTTGGAAATTATGGGCTGTCCAAACGGCAGCGCTCCGGGCCACTGGACTGATGTTGGTCCTGGCTCCTCTGCAGGCAGCAGTCCCAATCAGCGATGGGCTCTGTCACTTAGGCCCTGCTCATTAGAGCCAGGCCCAATTATGTCTCAGCCCTGGAAGCTAAACTAACAGCAGCCTCTGATTCCAAAGGCTGAACCCCCAGAGGGTGGACAAGGCAGGCCAGCTCCGCCTGGGCTAGGGGTGGGCCTGTAAGCCTTTTGTGCCCTCCAGGGCAGTGGGGAGGCTAGATTGTCAAAAAGGGATTAAAAGGGCAGGACAAGATTTTTCTCAACTGCCTCAGGGCTCCCAGCTCACTGGTGACAGGGCCAGGACCTGTGATTAGAAAAACAATTGCTTGAGGCAACAGCTCAGCTGGTTAAATGGTGCCAGGCCGGGTCTTTAGTAATTTTTATACATAAACACACATATCCCTGTAACACACACATAGCATATGAGCTAGAGTTTATTTTCTTATTTTTATTTTTATTTTTTGGCCAGGGCAGGGTTTGAACCTGCCACCTTGAGTATATGGGGCAGGCGTCCTACTCCTTGGGCCACAGGGCCCGCCTTTTTTTTTTTTTTTTTAATTGTAAAGTGATGTTCTAGTCCTCCTCTTTCGATAAATGGTGTTCTCATAACTCCCTTCATTTCATGCTCTGACTTTATTATTTGTTTATGTCACTTCCTGTAATGTCTGCTAGATTCATTTTCCCTCATTTGTCACCTCTGGCCCACGTGGGTGACCCGGAACGCCAGGTGTAGCTTTACAAATATCATCCGCAAAAAATGAGGAAAGGTTGTATTTACTGTTTCTTGATGTTCACTTCTGGGAAACGCAGCCCTCTGTGGGTTTTAATGGAGAGGCTGCAGAATCACCTTTGCACTGGTGTGGGATTCATGGCGTCCTCCAAACGCACTGGCCAAGACGAAAGTGCTCATTTATTTGAAAGGCTATGTATTGGTTTTGACTTGGAAGAACAATTACTGGTTCATCCCCACTTAGCTGTATAGATACCACCACAACCAAGTACTGATTATTACGTGTGGGTGTGTGCGTGTGTATACGTGTGAATATGCACTAGCATCTATCAATTGCCCACTGTTATGTCCTGAACTGTGGAGTATACTTATATATATATATAACTTAATCGAGTTCTAACCATTTTGCATATATACATTCTTTCATTCATAGATTGATTCCAGAAATGTTCAGGGTCTACTGTGTACTTAACACCATGGATGGGAAGATGCCCTTACTCACCTTATAAGCTGGGTACAGTAATGGGGAGGGGAATGAAGAGGCAAGTCATCCCAACACATTGTGGTATATATTGGAATGAAAGTGAAGAAGATAAACTTAGCATATAGTAGAACTGAATATGATTTGGGGCAACATAGGGTTTTTATACAGACGGACCTGGGCTTAAATAACCGTTTCAGTTCTCACTGCCTGTGTGTGACCTTTGGTACATTTACTTCAACCTCTGAGCCTCAGTTTGCTCAATTATAAAATGGGAATAAAAATTCCTATCTTTTATGGCTGCCACAAAGATTAAAAATGAGAAGATTATAGGGCAGATCACATAGTCAATGTTTAAAAGTGGTGGATATTATTAACTTGGGTAAATTGAATACTACTATAGGCAAGAAATCATTTGTTTATAAAACGAACACCTTTATAGCATTTTTTTTTCTTTTAAAGACAGAGTTTCACTTTGTCGTCCTTGATAGAATGCCGTGGTGTCACAGCTCACAGCAACCTCCAGCTCTTGGGCTTAGGCGATTCTCTTGCCTCAGCCTCCCGAGTAACTGGGACTACAGGTGCCCACCACAACAGTAGCCCACCAGCTATTTTTTCTGTTGCAGTTTGGCTGGGGCCAGGTTCCAACCCGCCACCCTTGGTGTATG
Source organism: Galagoides demidoff (assembly GCA_963574575.1). NCBI lineage: Eukaryota > Metazoa > Chordata > Mammalia > Primates > Galagidae > Galagoides > Galagoides demidoff. Next base: position 52,407 of record CAUYQV010080312.1, read on the forward strand.
GGGCTGGCACCCTACTCACTGAGCCACAGGCACTGCCCAGCAAATGTGTTTTAAAGCAAGATTTGTGACCCTCAGAAGCAGCTCTGGGTCGAAAGATGTGGAACAAGAACAGCTGTTGGTGGTCATAGTCTGTTAATGCTGGAAGGGACTTCATCCAATCCACCCCTACCATTTCAGAACAAGATATTAGCCAGGCTTGCTGGCTCACATTCATAATCCCAATACTCTGGAAGGTCAAGGTGGGAGGATCACTTGACATCAGAAGTTTGAGACCAGCCTGAGCAAGAACGACACTATAGCTCTAAAAAAATTTTTAAAAATTATCCAGGGGCGGTGGCACACACCTGTAGTCCCAGCTACTCAGGAGGCTGAGGCAGGAGGATCTCTTGTGCCCTGGAATTTGAGGCTGCAGAGAGCTATGACGATACCTCTGTACTCTAGACCAGGTGACAGAGCGAGACCCTATCTGAAGGAAAAAAAAATCAGAGGACAAGAAAAGTTAAATATAAAATGTACCTACTCACAATTAGGGTGACAGAATTGAGACTAGCACCTAGGACTCCAGACTCTAAAGACCTTGATAAAGGTCCATGTGAGTCCAGTTTGCATAGAAAGAAAGCTCTGGAGCAGCTGCTTAAAAAAAAAAAAAAACAACAAAAAAAGTAGATCTCATGGAAGTAGAGAGTAGAATGATACTTACCAGAGGCTGGAAAGTGGGGGAGAGAGGTTTGTTAATGGCTACAAAAGTACAGTTGGATAGAAGGAATACAATCTTGCGTTTAATAATATATTGGACAGACTCTAGTTAACAGTAATGTGTCCTGTAATTCAAAATAGCTAGAAGAACTGGAACATTCCCAACATAAAGAAAAGAAAAATGTTTAAGGAAATGAATATCCCAATTACTGATTTGATCACTACACATTATATGCATGTATCAAAATATCATGTGTACCCCTCAAAATACAACTATTATGCATCAATTAATCCTACTAATCCTTCCCCCTAAAAAAAAGGGAAGCCCAGGAATTGCCAAATCCCCAGAAAACTGGGCAGCAAGAGCCCAGGAGTAGGGCTCTGGGTCTGGAAGGAATCTAGTAGATTCCGTCTCAATCTTTTATGTCTTTGCTTTCTGAGGGTCCATTCTATTCGCCTTTCCTGGATCTCTGTATCTGGTGGACAGAAACACAGAGGCTCTGATTAGCCACCATCAAATCAAACGTCTTCAGACAAGCTACTAATTCCCACCATTATTCCAGCTCCCCCTGTGGGGCTGCTCCAGGGCCAGACCCACCAGCAGCTGTTTGCAGGGTACCCTGAGTGGCACCCCACCCTCTCCTGGGTGCTGCCTGTGGCCTGCTCCACCCAGCCCCAGCAGCACTTATGAGCTGCCACAGGGATGGGGCAGGGGAGAACATGGGGACACACAGATGAGTGGGCTTCCCTGTGCTACAGAGATCCTGGGTTCTGTAACACGCTACACTGGCTACAATTCCCACCCAGAGTGATGCCTGAATTGTCAGCCTCCACAAGCTCTGTGGGGACAGGGACTCCACCTGTTGTTCAAGAGCTCTTTTTCCAGACCAAAGAATGTTGGGAGGCTCTGTAGTGGGGTCCTCCGGCCAGTCACTCCTCGCTATCAGCCCATGGTATGGGCACCTCCCTGGCCTGCAGAGGGCACATGGACACTGCCGGCCACATGTGCTCCTGTCCCTGCTCTTTTCTCCTCTTCCCTACCAGGACCCCGGGCTCCTGCAGCTGTGACATCACCATGGAGACAGGGTGTGGGGAGATGCCTTGCAGGGCAGGGAGCTGCTGGAGGATGAAGATGATGAAAGCCAGAGAGGAAGGGAGGCCCCGGTGTGCTGGGCGTTTGGGAAGCTGCACAGGTCCCAAGCCAAGTCCCAGATGGAGCCTCTAAGGCCTCAGGTCTCAAAGACGGATGGAGAATAGCTCCTCAGGAATCCCCTCCACTCCCTTCCCTGACATGCTCCTCCCCTGGCACCATGAGGGATGCACTTTTCTCCCTAGACTTGCTCTAGCCATTCAGCACGCAATTACTAAGCATCTGCCAGGGACCAGCTCATCACAGACCAGCACCCAGACTCGAAGGCCAGGAGGCCAGGCTCTGGCAACACAGCCCCACCGGAGGATGCAATAGGCAGCTCCAAATATTGGCACGTGGGTGCTGTGGAAGGACTCCAGGAACGTAAACCTGCAAGGCCATAGGCTCCTCATTTGCAGAGGCCCAGAGAACCGCCTAGTACCACCAGCCTTGGCGTTGTAGACTGGACTGATTGGCCAACAAAGCAAGTTTAGTGATGGGGCTCAGGGTCTAGGGCTCATTTCATAGAGGGAGTCCTTGTTATTTCTGAGAGCTCCTTGATCTTCCCCTTCTCTATAGGGAATGCAGATTCCAGTCCTCCCCTTAAGCCCTCCTGCCCCTGCCTCCACCACACCACATCAGGGAGCAGCAGTGAAACGACTTCTGGAAATTCACGCCGTGCATACATGCTGTGAATACACGCTTGAGTGATGCAGCCCTGTCCAGACACAGGAGTTGCTATTGTTACTAGTCCCTGGCAGAGATCAGGGATCCCCGTGGCAGACTGGCCACATGAGAGGAGAATATTGCTTTGCCTGTGGTGGTAACTCCCTCAATCCACTGAAGCCTCAGAGTTCTCATCTATGAAATTGAGGCATTAGTCTGAGACCCTGGTGCATGGAGGCATTTAACAAACAGGTGCAGAATGAACACTGAGTGAACAGCTTCAAATCCCCGAGCTCCTTAGGACTATATAAGGCACTTAATGTGAGCACTCAGCCACCACCCTCACTGGGCCGGTGCTCACATGTCCCAGCAATCCAGGTTCCCACAGGCCATCCCGCTCTGGAACTTTCAGGGGACCCCTTTCCTTCCCTTCTCTTCCTCCAAACTCTTGCTTTCTCCGTTACTGACCATTGTGCCAGCAGGTCAGCGAATCCCTTTTAATCCCGACTCCTAGTTCTGCCAATTGCCTTTTCTCGTCCCCATTTGCCTTCTAACTCAGAAGATGAAGCTTCAATCAGATGACAGGGCAGCTGTTCCCAAGCAGGTGACTGGGAGAGAAACAGCCCTGCCTGGGAGGAAGCTAAAGGTGTCCAGTGACCAGAAGCCAACAGGGCAGGAAGCATCCACTGAGGGTAGTGTCCCTCCTCCCCGTCCCAGAATTCATGTCTACCTGGAATGTGAGCTTATTTGGAAATAGAGTCTTTGCAGATACAATTAGTTAAGGATTGTGATGGAATTATACTAGGTTAGAGTGGGCCCTGCTTCAATGCCTGGGAGAAGAAGAAGAAGGGGGAGAGAAGACAGACGTGGGGAGAAGGCTACCATGTGAAGATGAAGGCAGGGACTGGAGTGATGCTGCCCCACGCCTGGGAGCTCCAGGAGCTGTCAGAAGCCAGAAAAGCTGGAAGACGTAAGGCAAGATTCTCCCTGAGAGCCTGCCAAGGAGCAGAGCCCTGCTGGCACCTTGATCCTGAACTTCTGGCCTGCAGAACCATGAGAGAGTTAAGTCTCTCTCTATTGTTCTAAGCCACTCACTTTGTGGAACTTTGTTCCAGCAGTCGCAGGAAATGAAGACATTTCCCAAGTTTATATGGGCCTGCCGTGTTTAAGGCATGTGGCTGTGAGCTCACCCTCCCTCACCCACTGGAGATCTTGATGGCCTGGGGCTCTGGGAGCCCCCGTGGGCTTGCAGCCATTCTGCTCTACCTGCTTTTAAGTAAATCTCAGGCTGCTCTGCAAGAGTACAGGATTCATTCATTCCCTCGTGTCCCCCTTTCTCCTGTCCCCCTCCTTCCTGCCCAGGCCCTAAGATCTGACAGATGATGTAGGAGTAGCCAGCACGCCTTATTATGTTATTATGAATGACAATGAAACAGTATTCAGAGAGCTTTTTCATGTCATTGGTGTGCACCAAGTTGCCCACAATCTGCTTTCCTGTGAGAAAATGGGAATGCTGGGGGCTCTGCAGACCCTGCATCGAACCTTTCAAAATATATGAGGACGCGCCTGGTCCCCTGCATTCTACTTATCTGTATTTCCCAGGCGGTAAAGTAGAGCTGAGGAATAAAGGTCACCAAATCAACAAGCTTGGACTCAGAAATGAGAAGAAAATATAAGAGGATGATTTTTGGAGCTGGTTCATTTGGGGACATTTTCCACGTAGCTACCTGAGGCCACATAGTGTGGTGACCACCATCTCTGGCTACCGGGCCCAGGGCAGGGTGCTGGTGTGGTGTGGTGGGAACAGGCAGGCTGGCTGATGGGTCTGTGACTGGCCTACTGCTCAGCAGCGGGGGGACGTCAGCATGTGGCGTCCCTCTCTGAGCACAATTTCCTCATTCAAACATGAAGAGCTAGTGTGGGTTGTTGAGGGTCTCCCCAGTCTTGATGTCCTGGAATCTCAGTCTTCTCAAGGATGAGTAGAGGACAGTGAGTGACGCTGTCCTTGTGTGTTCGGGTGGGGGTGGGGATGCTCCCTAATGACAGTCACACTGTGTTCAGTGCAGAGCGCTAACCCCTAGACCTAGACAGGTGAGGACTCCATTCCCCTCTCCAAGGAGTTTACCACTTAGTGGAGGAAGCAGAGCAGTAAAGAGGTAATTACAGCCAGCAGCCCACAATCCAGCACTGCACGCCAAGGGCATGTAGGAGACTAACCCAGGCAGGTGGGGAAATCAGGGAAGACTTTCTGGAGGAGGTAATGCCTGTGCTCAGTTTCAAATGCTGAGCAGGAGTTTGCCTTTAAGATTAAGAGCTGGCACATTCAGGCAGAGAAGACAACATGCTAACAGGTTCGCTATGGCACACTGGGAGCAGAGGGACAAAATATGCCAACGGATCCATCTCCTTTCCTCTTCCCTGGCATCGCTCCCATCCACGTCTTTACACCCACTCACCACCCTCCTTCCTCCTTCCTTCTCTTTCTCTCCCACTTTCTGTAGAGAATGAGAGGAAGGTGATCTAGTAAGTTCGTGTGCTAGTGAGGGAGCAGAAGGGAAGAGCAGGAAGATGAGATCTGGAAGGAGATGTGTACGGTGGGGCACAGTGGCCCTCCCTCCCCACCACAGCTGAAGGCACCGCTTCCTCTGCCGTCTCCAGGAGGTACCTCCCACCCACCCCGTGTCCTTACCTCCTCTACCCTTGTGTAAAGACCCTGCTCCTCTGAGGTGCACACTGCCTATCCATGCCCACACTTTGTCACTGTCACCCATGGATTCGTGGTCCTTGCTCCTCCTTCACGGAAGCCTCTGATACCCAGCTTGCCATCTTCCAGTCCAGCCCAAGTCATGCCATCAACTTGTGCAGAATCAGCTTCCCACACCTGGGCCTGCCAGAGCCTTGACCTCCCAGTGCACCATCTACACTTCAATCAGCTACTCCTGGGGCCTCCAGCAGCTGCGACTGCTCCTCTCCCAAGGCATAAATTTGGTTTCCCCCCCAGTGCAACCCCATAGGGTTTCCCCCGACTGGTAACCCCTGGCGGGAAGCCAGTTCTAACTTCAGCAGCACCACCCGTCTGCTTCCTCCATTTCCACCCTAACAGCCACAGCCTGTCTTGCCTTTACCTTCTGCCTGGTTTAGATGTTTGGCCCAATATTCACGTTCTTTGACCGACATCATTCCCTTCTCTCATTGTCCTTAAACCACCTTGTGTCTTCCTTCCTCTCATCCTCCATAGTTCATCAATCACTGAGTTCCAGGGAAAGTGAAGTGCCTTTTCAGATCTTCATGTCCTCCCACTCCCTGGCCCAGGGTGCCAGCAACACTGTCCTGGACAACTGGAAATTCCTCCAGCCACTCCTCCTCCAGGCTTGCGTCTATGTAATCAGTTTCCCCATAGACCAGCCACCGTGTGTTGTTTTTTTTTTTTTTAGTGCAAATCAAATCAATAGAGTCATTCCCCTGTTTAAAACCCAGTCCTTCAAAATGGCTTCTCATTTCCCTCAGGATGGAGTCCAGCACCCTTCTTGAGACTTCAAGGTTCATAGCCTGGCCCTGGCCTATGTCTCCTCATTCCACTCTTCAGCCCTGAGCTCCTTCAGTGCTCCAGGCTCTGACCTGAGGACAGCAGGGTACAGAGGAAAAACCCTGGGCAGAAGGGAGTTCTAATCCTGATCTAGTCCTTTGCTGTGTGACACTGGAACCTTCCACAGCTGGCCCTCTCCATGAGTCAGGTGCCACCTTGTCTAATTAGCTTATCTGCAATGATGTCTTTTCTCCCTCCATAAGAGAGAAGATAAAATTAGGAGCACAGACGGAAAGGGTCCTATGGACATTTCCATACCCGCTGATATTTACAATAAAAATAGTGACAGTGAATTTTTTTGAAAGCTTACCACGTGTCAGGTGCTGGGCCCACACTTTACATGGATGACTCATTCATTTGTACAAAACCCTGTCAGGTAAGCGCACGGTCATCTGTCCTATGGACAGGGAGAAGCCTGCCTCTCAAAGGGGTTATAGTAACTTGATAGAGGTCACGCAGTTCATTACTGATGGAAGAAAGCTCTGAGCCGACATCGCTCTGGCTTCTGAGTACATCCTCCAGATCCCTTTGTTATACGGAATAACGGCACGTGAGCAGAGATGCTTTCCCACTTCTTAGAGCTGCTTTGGGGAAAGACAGGTTCAAACTGTTGCTGCTTTTGGAGAATCTCAGGATGTTTATCTTTATCTTTTTAACTAAGGGTCAGCCCAGTTCGCCAAACTTTAAATCCCAGCTTCAAAACACAGAAACCCCCCAGAGCACCAACCACATCCTCCCGATAACTGTTTTACCCTACGTGTCTCCAGGTCCCCAGACTGACTTGAACAAAAACACTTGTACGTGTTTCCTCAACCCAAGACCTTCTTCTCTCTGTGTGTGTCTGATTGAAGCAGGCTCTAGCTATTCAATGTCCTCCAACTGTCATGCCCTATGACAACTGTGACAAATTTCCAGCCAATCTGTGATGTAGTCGTGGATGATGACAGCCAGACAGCGCTGGTTGAGGATGAAAGAGAGAAGGCAGAAAGCACCTTACTGACCCACCAGATACCTCTAGTGGGGATAGCTCAGACACAACCACACACGGTCACTGGGCTTCAAGTAAATAGAGGGAGTGTGGCTCTGGATGAGTAAGCCAGCCTTCACCTGCCCATCCCTCTCCCACTCATTCATCCTCTCACTCGCTCAGTGATTTAAGTGACGACCAAGTGATCAGCATCATCTTAAGCTATAATAGATTCCAAAGAAGTATGAGACCACTTCTGAGCTTCAGGGAGCTCACAGTCTAGTGGGGAAGATGAGAAGTGTACAAGTGACCGATTAGCATTAAGATGACGCTATAGGGGGACCATACCTATGGAGTATATTGCAAGTCCAAGTTGGAGCTATCAGGTGTAGAACACAAATGTCTTAATGCTGTAATGGGGTGAATGAGGCGAAGGCTATGTTGATTAGTAGGATGTAAGCACTCCAATTTGTACAAATAATCAACACACTGAATCCCATAATGGCATAAATGTATTTATGATCTATGTACAGATGACTTAATAAAAAAAAAAAAAGGTGACGCTACACAAGAAGACTGGCCCCAGGGGAGATTTTGTTCCATGAGTCACCCAAAGTGATCTCAGACCTTCAACTCTACACATTGTACCAGGAAAAATGTGTATGGAGACATGGACCCTCTTTGGGGGCCTGACATTCTCTGCTTGGGATCCTAGATGCTAATTTCTGCTTGTCTTGTTGACCCTGCCACCAATGGATGAAAAAGTTAAGAGAGCACAGAGTCCAAAAAGCAGTGACCCGGGGAAGAGGAGCTTGGAGCCCTCCAAAATCCCCCACTGTCACTAAGCAGGGAGCATTTGTAATCAGCCTGTCAATTACAACAGAGTCCTCTCCAAGGAAGGATTCCTAGATAAAGAAAAAGGCTTTCTGGATTGGAGGGTCTCAGGGGCAGAAGCTAATGTGTTCCATCCCCTTTTCTCAGGGAGGACTATATTTTATCCAAAAATACGATGGCATCATTAATGACCCTAGAAAATGAAGATTACGTATCTCCATCAGCTTAGTGTGAAGTTCTTTGTCCCTCTTAATTTAGGAAAGGGGGAGAAAAGTCTCCTCGTCCTTGTATACCAGTAGGTTCTCCTTATTTTTTTATTTTTAATAAAAAGCATCCTGTGCCAGCGAGCAGGGCACCATGTGACACTGCCAGTTGGGAAGATGCAACCAGGATGAGGGGACCCAAGAAACCAGGAAGAAAAATCAGGCCATGGAAATTTGCCGCCAGGAAGACCAAACGCCTCTTCCTGGCTCAAGGAATGAATTCAGCAGCACCTGATTCAAAGGGATGACAAACAATTTGAAGCCCTCTCTTGCTCGAGATGAGTAAGAGCTCCTGACAGGTGAGAGCCAAAGAAATCTGATGCAGATAAGTGAGAGAATAAGAAGTGTAAGCTTGAACTCTGTAGAAGTTTTAGAAATACAATTTCAGATGTTGCATTAGTGCAACAGCTGAAAGTGTTAAGTTTCCTATCGAAGTTTATTACTTATTAACAATAACAATCAGTATAATTAACACTTATGGAGGGCTCACTTTTGCTAGGAACTTTGAAATATCTCTATTACCTTAATTAATCACCATAAGCAAATGAGGTTGGTATAAATATCCACTTACAGATGAGAGACCCACAGTGATCAAGGTTAGTCAGCTTGTTCACGGTCACATTGCTAATAAATGCCGAGGTTCAGATTCCATAGCCCACAGGCTTAACTTACACACTCAGTTGTTTTTAAAAGGGTTTAAATAAAAGACTAAATATCGATACGTATCATTTATAAACTTCTCGGTGAGGTTCAATGATAGTGCCGAAGCCTTCTAGCTTATTACAAGACAAACACCGTTATTAGACCATTTTAGTAGAGTCTTCAGTGCTGTCACATCTTAGGAATTCCGTCTATCAGGCAGTCTAAAAAGGGTTCCCTTATTTTGTGCCTGAAAACCCAGGTTCTCCCAGGGCTTTCCTGCCCCCGTCTACCAGAAAAGCACCAGTTTTTAGAAGGAACTTTCATGAGCCACTCTTGAGGTTGCCCAGGATTCCGGGCCATGTCACCCCGCACCTCCCTGTAAAATCCAGTACGTTGCAGATGTAACAAGTTTTTATTTTTTGATGGTAAGATAGCAATTGGCAGAAATCTGGCTCTTGTCCTTCTACCTCAAAGAGATGTGGGCCAGAAGGTGATGTCATCAGACTTCCAGACCACTCATCGGATGATGAGCCTGCACCCCTCCTCCTCCACAGATCGGAAGGCTTAGTTGAGCCTCCCTCCCTCTGCTCCCATTGCTGGCTGAAGTCCATGCCCAGCGCACTTCATCTAGAGGACCCAGACTCAAAGTGATCCCAGAATAACACTTCTTGCTGGTCCTCAAATTTAAGAATCCCATGGCGCTATTTCATCCATCCTTCGCCCTCTGCTGTTTATTTCCCTCCTCTCTTTCTTGGTATCCTATGCAAAGTTCACTGCCACTTCAGTTCATTACAGAAGTACTATGCAATAGTTCATTAGAGACAGCTATTGTTCTAGCACAAGACGGTTTGGTTTGGAATCGCTACCATACACATTCTCGTCGTGTGACCTAGTGCAAGCCACTTACCTCTCTAAGGCCATGCTTCTTCCTCTGCAAAAAGGGGCTAATAAGAGTTCCTATTTCACAGAGTTGTTGCAGGATCAGGAGTTGAAATGAAAAACACATGTCAAGTGCTGGGCGCAGTGCCCTGCGCACAGCAAGTGCACGATAAATGCTGGCTGTTCTGATGATGAGGCCGGCGACTGGAGGGACTGGGGAGCAGGGCCACTTGTCAAAAGCAATGGTTCTAAAGAAGCCTGAGAGTAAGCCACTCTCCCAGTCCAAGCATTCCTGGGAATTGCTAGTGATGGTGCTGCCTGGGGTAACAGGAAGGAGTGGAGGCAATTATACAGCGTGTTAACAAAAATAATTTCATTTCTAATGTCTTCCTCCTGCTGGGCCACTTAGAACCCAAACAATAACAACAAGGCAGGGGCGGGCACGTTCTGACGAAGCCCGGTGACAAACGAGTGGGCCCCAGGACACACTTGGCGATGCAGACATACACAGGGGAGGATGGCTGGGGCCACAGCTGCAGTTCTGTGCTGAGCAGCAGCCTCTGAGAAGGTAGGACTGCCCAGGCTGTCTGCAGGCCTACTGATGGGGTCCCAGGGGAGCTGAGTCTGCCCAACTTCACTTCCCAGCCTCTGTCTGGAAACAGGCTGACATTACTCAGAGGGCTCCAGGGAAAGCCAGGGGTCCTCTTTCCTCCCCATCCCTGTCCCTGAAGAGAGCAAAGAATTTCATCTCTTCCCAGAAAAAATGAAAATCCTCGCAGGTGCCATCAGATTATGACAAAATTGCCCAAATTGCACTAAACTTATGCCTGTTCTCAGTGTATGCTCAGCCTCTCCCAAAGGCCCTGAGCATCTACTTCTCCTCTGCTCCTACCTCCGTACATGGCCGCATGCTCCCATCAATGCCCCAGCACCCTCTAGCCCTCTGAGCTTGGAACACGGCAGTGACACAGCCTCTCCTGGCCAAGGGAGGAAGGAGTCCCCAAGCCCCAGTGCGTCATCTCTGGCTCCTCCCTGTACACTGGAGCCTTGGTTCCTCTGCAGAGAAACATTCCCCTGTCTCATAGGGGAAAAGAGGCTGAGCCCTTCCAGGGGTATCCCAACCACCAAGGCTATCATTTAACCCATTTATCAGATTGGGGTGAAAAGAGACCAGAAGGAAATGAGCCATTGATAAAGAGGACAAGTTTCTGTCCTTTCCCAGACTGAAACAAATTAAGTGGCAGCATCTTGTAGTTATATTACTCCTCCATCCCCGTGAACTGACACTATAATCAAGCTATTTTCCAACCGTATGCATTTAGATAATATGATTCTATTATTTAAAAACAGAAATGAGAAAGTAATCTTCAGTTACACTGGTGAGGGGATAGGTTAGAGGCAGGGTATATTAACACTAGTAGAGTAATTAAAAAGGCTGAAGATTATGTAAGTCTGCTTCCCAAAATTGGTAAATAAGCACTTTGCATACCCTGAGTGGCTCCATTTTGTATCTTGGAGAGCTGAAGGTTTATAAATAATCCCAAAGCCAAACCTTAGAGTCCTCCCAGGGCCACAGATGTCTTACTGGAGGTAAGGGGGGAATGGTGCTGGGGTTCAGCTAAGTAAGAGGCCACCTACAGAGGAGGGTACCTGCAGAGAAGCTGAACCTAGACATGCCCTTTCTGCTGCCTGTGGTTTCCAAGGGTCTACCATATGCCCGATGCTCCTCTGCTAAGCAGAGCTCCTAGCAGGAAGAAGTTTTGGTTACTGAGTCCAATCTTGGTGCCCAGGAAGTAGAAAGTTTACAACATTCTTTTTTAGGAGAATTTTAAAATAAAAACTACACTGTATTTTTGACTCCCTGTTTGGAGTCAGGGCATCCAGGATGACCTCTGAGGGATGCAAATAATCTAAAGTCCTATAGACTATGTTTCAGAGCAAAGTGAACCACTGGGCTACTGTTATTTTCAAGACCTCCAATCTTAGATTACTATGACCTGTTGATATACGGTCTGATTCTGGCAGATACCACAAATACGGCTTTGGGGTCCTGGCATTATAAAACCTCAACTTTGATTCTCATCTCCCTTCACAGGTGCTGAAACACCTTCACCACCAGAGATTCGTAGGTATTAAGCCACAGTGGGAGAGAGGGGTAAGGGGTGGTGAGGCAGAAAACAGGAGTCACTAGAAAAGGTGGGGTTGGCTCAAGAAGCTTTCAGCATACCTGCCCCTCCTGGGCTACACACATATGTGTGTGCATGCGTGTACACATGCACATATCCAGTGCCACCTTCACAGCCACACTTCTTCCTTAACCAACATTCAACTTTCGCTTGCAGGGGAGATGGAGATGACTTTCTTCAGCCAGAGTCCATGGACCTCTCCCCATTACACTTATTGACCTAAGAATGGTGACCTCAGCCCAATCTGGCTTCAGGACAACCACAGAGGTATCTGAGGCCATATTTCTGAGGAAACCCTTGCTTGCCATTGCTTCCCATGGCACAAAAGGAGGAAGAGAAGGTTTCTCCTGCATTATTCTCCAGATTATAATTGCATGATCCAGATGGAGATAATCCAACCTTGCAGGTGAAGACAGAAGACAGACTAGCCCCCAAGCATCATTGCTGGCCTTTTCGCCCCTGCAAGCTTCCTAGCTTATGGAGCACAAGAACCAAATCGACACAGTCAATATGTCACCACAGCAGGGCACGAGTGGCTACCAGCCTTGGGGAACATGACGCGCTACTAGGCTGAACTAATCACTCCTTGGCATTTCAGGAGCAGTTAGGTTAACAGATCACAGCACAGGCATAAAGACAGACAATAATTCATCCAGAGGGAAGGGGAGGGGGAAGACACTGGGTTGGCCCCCAGAGTGGGGCAGTTAGTATTTACAGAAGTTAACCAGAAGCCATATGGGCGATTTCTAAAATGGTATTTTAGAAAGAACGAAAGCCCAGGAGGATCCTGGGGGAGAGAAGGCTGGATTGCACCCTTAATTGCAGCAAAAGGATTGAATCAAGGGATGGTTCTTCCACCAACAGTCCCATTAAGTTGAAAAACTAATGGGTATGATTTCAGTAGACAAAGGAAGAGATAAAAATCCTTAATGTTATAAATTCAAAAATATATGAAATTTAGGTATATTTTAGATATCAAGCAAATGGTTGTCAAATTATACGATTCCTTTAACTCTTAAAAATGCACATTTACATGTTCAAAAGATTATCTGTTAGGATATGTGCGACCAAGTTTATGTAAAACAAACTTGCTTTCAATTTTCAAAATAGAATAAAATTTATACAGACTCTCTAAGGAAACTTGCTTTTGGAGGGATGACTTCCTAATTCAGTGTACATATGAATCACCCAGAAATATTGTTAAAATATAATTTCCTGGTCCCCGCTTGAGAGTCTCATTCAGCAGTTTTGGGGGGAAGAAGCAAAAATATACAATTTTTAATCAGTTTCCTAGGGAATTTATTTTTTAAAAAACCTTAGAGAGGGTGGCGTCTGTGGCTCAAGGAGTAGGGCGCCAGCCACATATACCGGGAGTTTGAATCCAGCCCCAGCCAAAAATGAAAAAAAAAAAAAACCTTAGAGAAATACTGCCCAGACTTCCTCAAGAAATCAAAATCTCCCGATTTTCCAGGTAGCTGTCATCCTCAGGCTGCATAGGGAAGGTAGAAAGAATTCAGAACATTCTTTAAAAGACCAAGGCTAGGATTCCTGTAGTTTTTATTTTGCTCTAGGTATGACCAGGCTAAACCTCTTCTCTCTTTGAGTTCAGTGATGCCATCAAGCTCCCCCCTCCTTCAAACAAATATTCCAGGCATTTTGAACAATAAGCAGAGAAATCCATGATGGGAGTGGAAGCTGGAACCCAGGAAACCAGCTTGCTGATTTCCTTAAAATTGTTGACATTGACCATGGCTTCCCCCTGCCTACCTCAGCACAAGGGGAAAGATGGGAATAACAATTTTTTAAAGTAGTCTTAAAGCTGCAGGATGAATCAGACATAAGCAGGAGTATTTGCATCTGAAGAGAGGTATAATAGCTGAACATCTAGTTCCCTTGGGAAAAGCAAGGATTTGCCTAAAAGGTTTGCAATTTGGTCAAATTCCAGAGATAGATGGATCTTCATAAGGGTCTGGAAAGGGATCCACACCTCCCCAAACCTCAGGTGCCCCATAACAGAAAGTAATGGGGCGCCAGGTGGGGCAACAGCGACTTGCTCAGACAGCTTCCCTGTGGCTGAGAGCAAGGGCCTGTCCCTACGGAGCCGCTGTGCTGTGACTTGTGTCCATGGCGAAGTCTGTTGTGTAGACGCACACGCACCCTCTTACCTCTGCTCTTCAGGAGAAAGTGCTCACAGGCTGCCTGCAGCAGACAGGGATGGGGACGCGCTCTGTCCGCACTTACAGCTGCCTCTCGCACACCGCCCTAGCTGGGCCCTTGGTCCATTCCAGAGCCGGACAGTCACCCTGCACTCTCATCCAGATGGGTCTAGAGCCCCGGCCTCTCTTCGGGTCTGGGTCTCAAACCGAGAGGTGTAGGAGGATGAGAATTCAGAACCGAGGACAGCGGCAAACTAGAACGTGGGGTAGAGCCGGAACCTGCCTGCGCCTTATCCTAGGTTTTGGCCCTTATAAACTGAAAAGTCTCCAGGTCGCACAAATACGGAGTTGCCGAAACCAACCCGCCTTCCTCCGGCTTGGTTTGAAACTCTGGCCGCGCCCGCAGGGTTCCCCGTCTCGAGGGCCAGGAGGAGAGTGCCCTGGGCCAGGTTCTCTCCTGGCGCTCCGCAGGGAGGCTGCCTCCACCGCGCCCGCTCCTGCCCTGGGCGAGGATTCCCGCCTGGGCGGCGAGAAGGACACCGAGCCAGGGAGAGGGGATAGCAGCCGCTGGGCTCCAGACATCCCCTGGCACGCGTCCCGACAGAGAGTCAGGGCAGAGCCCGACCCCGGGCGTGTGCTCGCGGGCAGGCAGAGCCAGAGTGGCCGGATAAACTTCTGGTCCCGACTGCACCGCCTTCGGAGCTCCCTCCTCCCCTCCCTGCGACCCTGCTGTGTCCCGTGTCGCCCGTCGGCCCATCCGGCAGGTGCTTACCTTCAAGCCATAGGGCGCCCGGGAGCAGAGACGGCGCCGGCTGCTCAAGGCTTCCAGCTCCCGCCGCATCCACGCGCGGCCGCCCCTCCGGCAGCCGTCCGGGGCCGCCGCTCTCCTCAGCGGGTCCTTGGCTCCCGGCCCCGCCGCGCGGTTCAGAGCCGCCCCGGCGGGCAGCCGCTCGGCCGGCTCCGGCCCGCGGGGAGCAGTGGACCGGCCGCGGCGGGGCGGGGCGGGGCGGGGCCGGGCGCGGGGCCGGCGGGCGGGAGTGCGGCGCCGGGGCGAGGCGCGGAGGCGGCGCGGTGCGCGCGGGAGGCTGCGGCTCCGGCTCCGGCACTGAAGCTGGACAGCTCCGCGGCGCTGAGCGCTGGGCGCGCGGGCGGGAGGGGGCGGGGCCGCCCTTGGCCACGAGGCGCCCCGGGCCCCGCCCCTGGGACAGGCCCCGCCCCGCCCCACCGAGCCGTTTTGTGCCCTCTTGGCGAGCCCCAGTCTAGGGGGAGCCGAGAGGGAGGGGGGGATTCCGCCGTCCCTAGCTGTGAGGCGGGAACGGAGCCCTCGACAGCCCCCAGCTCTGCCACACACCCAGAGCAACACCCTGCACATGCTGCTCTAGCGTCTGCTCGGGTCCCACTCAGGGGGGTCAGGGGAGGAGGAGGAGGGATCCCAAAGGTCCGCCGGAATCCGCTTTCTAACTTCTGCTCTCGGAATCTCTGAGGTCAGTTCTGCCGCTTGGCTCTTCCGAAGTAAAATCCTGCTGGGAGTTGACTGAGAAGGGAATGCAGAAGGAGGCCTCTGGGGTTCCAGCTCACTTTTGACTGCAAGCTGAAGTGTGCAGGGCGCGTGGTGAGGAGAGGGTGGTTGGTGAGGGTCATTCTGCTGCTGACCCTGACCAGATTCGTTCCGGCCTCCGAAGAACCTTCTCCTCTTCCCTTCCTCTCTCCATTCTGTTCTTCCTTCTTCAGCAATTAGTTTGTGGTTGCTCTGCCATACTCTAGGTCAGATTCGGGGTGACAGACAGGAATATAACCAGACCCCTGCTAACACAGAGAGGAGACCTCCAGGGAAGAATCATACCATGTACTGTGGCTCAAAGAGGTGCTGTAAAAGCACAAAAAAGCAAGACCTCACCACGCTAGGTACTGGAGAAAAACCACTTCCCAAAGGGGAGAGGTTGGCACAGCATTCCAGCTACAGGGACGCCACTGACACGGGGCTGGACCTGCATAGCTGGGAGTAAGCCCCGCATGGCCACACTCAAGCCACTCTGGGCCACAAGGATTATGTTTGTCTCAAACATGACACCCACAATTATAGAAAGTTACGGTTGGAGAGTCCCATAGCAGTTATTCAATCCCTGCCCTTGTAAATCCCACAGAGGTCCAGCACTGGACCACTCCCCATCTTATGAAGCACAAAACATCACTTCTGTCAAACACAGCCAAGTCTGGAGGCACTTGGGGCGGGAGAGGCAAGGAAAGAAGATGCCACTTCCCTACTGCCTGCCTTTGGCACTGCCATGTGGATCTGGTCGGTCCCCTAAGGTCTTGATAGGGTGACGTTGCAACAGGAATCCTAACATTTTGCCACATTTGTTTTTAGAGCAAACATTACAGGTATGGTTGAAATCCCAGTGTTTCCCTTGTATACCCTCGGGCCATTCTTTCTCACCAGTTTAATTTACTTAAGGGGAAAGTTGGTGCCTCCCAGCTCAGCATTCCTGTGTAGGTTCAGGGGTGGGTCAGACTAGACAGAGTACCTGGGTGGGTGTCCTGCTTCTGTCCCCTACCAGTTGCATGACCTTGCCTAAATTGTTTAATCGCTCTAAGCCTCAGTTTCCCCACCTTTAAATAGAGGCTAATATTAATGTCTATCTCTCTGGGCTGCATTGAGGGTAATGCTAAATGATGAGGATGTCTTTGACAGCTGTTATACGGGCGATCTCTGGCTGCTCTGAGGTCAGAAGCCTAGCCTCGCTCAGCCGAATGTGGAAACTGAAGCAAGATGACCTCGACTGGGATGCACCCACCCAAGGACACGGTTGCTCTGTGCTGCCTTTTTTACCCCAATTTTTCATGGCTGAATGGATTTCATGCCGCTGTGAGGGAGACGGATGGATCTTTTAGTTTTCAATTAGCAAATGCCTCGCTCTTTAAACAAGCGGCGCAGCAAACAGATGCACTGAGTGATTGATGACAGGGAACATCTGTGGCCAAGTGGCGGCTGCACCAGAAGCTCCCTGCTCCTGGGCTGTCAGGGCCCTCTGGAGGTTGGTTGGTGCCTCCCCTGCCTCCAGGCAGAACTGTATCCAGTCCAAGTAGGCCGGGTGGGGGCAGGGTGTCCCTTTTTAAAATAGCTTTCCTGGAAAAGAGTCTACAACAACCTCCTTGAATTTCCCATCTGTATGTGCCAGAGCCTTGGAATCAGGAAGTTCTATCTGATGTGCCACCTACGTCTTTGGTTTATTTCTACACTTTTCATTGTTGAAAAGGGCAAGCAAAGGAATAATAATGGAGATCAGGGGTTGTCCTAGTCTGCTGGGCTACTATAACAAAATACCATAAAAGACAGGCATTTATTTCTCACCATTCTGGAGCTGGGAAGTCGCAGATGGAGGTGCTGGCAGACTTGGTGTCTGCTGAGGACCTGCTTTCTGGTTGGTGGGTGCTGGGCTTTTTGCTGTGTCTTCACCTGGTGGAAGGGACAAATGAGCTCCCTGGGCCTCTTTCATAAAGACACTGATCCCATGAGGGCTCCATACTCATGATCTAACCACCTCCCAAAGGCCTCACTTTCTAATACCATAATCTTGGGGCTAAGAATTTCAACATTTGAATTTGGGGTCAGGGCACAGACATTTGGAGCAGACCATGGATAGGAGATGGTCTGGGGGCAGGTGGGGTTGGCCACTGTAATGGGGAAACAAAAGACCCAGGCAACAAAGAATGGAAAGAACTAGTACTTCGTCCCATGCTCAAAGAACTGTCCTCCCAGTTGGAGAACAAGGGCTAGCTGGTGCCCGGAAATGAGGGCCCCTTATTGGGGCCATCAAACACTGATGTACCCCAGAGAGACACGGACTGTCACAGTCCCCTTCTGAGGGAAATGCCCTCCTCTGAGGTGTCAGATCACAGAGCCAGAGATGTGGGGCAACATCGGAGTCACACAGGACTTTGTTCGGGTCCAAACTCCATGACCTTGGTTCTGAGTGTCTCCGAGGCTGTTTCCTGACTAAAGTGCTGAGTAGAGACCCACATCACAGTGCTACTGTGAAGATTAACCAGGAATGAGAACTGTGTTGGTGCTCAGTGGTTCTTCCCCTCTTCTAGAAAACTTCTAACTACACACAGAAGGAAATGCAGCCACCTCTATGTGGTTCCGCCTCTCAATTTCCTACCCTACTTTGCAGCGGAAAACCGAGCCCCTACCTAGTTTCACACTCTGGGAATCTTTCTTTGCTCCTTCTCCTTTGTCTTCTGTCATTTTGTTCCTGTCCCATTTTGTTCTTGTCCCATGACTTTGGGGGCATGGGGGTGGCAATCCATCTGGGTCAGAGGAGATGCGGGGCGAAAAGAAAATGAATTCATTCCCTTTGTACTTTATTATGTCTCTCGATGTGCAGAAAGCCTGGGACAGGAGCAGGATTTGTAGTTACTATTGTTGCTGAGAGGTCCACAGCCGCATGCCAGAATAATTTAGTGAAGGGACTGCAGGCTGGGTAAGCTGATAGTCCCCAGGGAAGGGTGTGACAGAGACCATCCAACTTCAGGGCACTGTCTGAACAAGGCAGGAGAGCAGACAGTTACTTGAGAGTTTTGGCATCTGCCTGTGTATTTCGCCCACAGAGAATGTTTTCCTCACTGGTCGACTCTAATGGGCTTTCCCACCTCAGTGTGAAATGGACATCTTTCCTTTGCTGCCTCCTGTTTTGAAACAAACAAAAAGTACAGGTGTGACCCACTGTAAGAAATTTTGCTATACAACTCTTTGGAGTTACAAAACAGATAAATTAGAATGCAATTATCCGTATTACATATGTAATGACCCAACGGAAAGAGGTCATTAAAATAGACAGTGTATTTACATACCCATATTCATCACTGCATTATTCGTGAAAGCCAAAAGATAAAAACAGCTCAAACATCCATCAGCATGATCAACAAAATGTGATCAGAACATCCAGTGAAATATTATTTGACCTTGAAAAAAAAGAACATGCTACAGTGTTTCCCCCAAAATAAGACCTACCTCCAAAATAAGCCCTAGCAGGATTTCTATGCATTTGTTAAATATAAGCCCTAGCCCATAATAAGACCTAGTGATGGACATGGCTAAGCAGCGTATCTGCATAGCCATGCCCTGCGATTCGTATAGAGCACTAGGAAAACTAGAATACCTTTCATCTGCCTCAGCTCCTTTCTCCGAGCCATTCACACTTGTGCGGGTGCGTGTGTGATAACCTGGTCACAGGCATCCTATTGTGCACCTGTGAACAGTCAGGGGAAAGGAGATCACGCATCACTAGCACCAACCCCACCCACAAGGTCAGTCAGTCGGCGGCTCCCTGTCAGGTTCCAGAAGAAGATGACTTGACTGTATTTGAATAAATGTAGATTGTTGTATTATACTTAATAAAAATAAGACATCCCCTGAAAATAAGTCCTAGTGTGTCTTCTTGAGAAAAAATAAATGTAAGAGTGTCTTATTTGGGGGGAAACACAGTATCATATAGCACCTTGAAGACATAATGTGAAATAAAATATGATAATCACAAATAGGGCAAACACTGCATGATTCCACTTACATGGGGCACCTAAGGACCTTAGTGGCAGGCCCCTTGGGCCGACCTGGTGTGGGGTTTATACCGCCCCACCTAAGCTAAGCTAAGAGCTGAAAATCCCTTCGGGGACGTGGCCGGGAGGGCACCTGAATGAGAGTCAGGTACCCTGACTAGAATTTGTCTGTCCATTTTTCTGCCCATGTGTTTCCCTCCTGTGGCATGTTTTTCTGAATACTAGATATCACTTTGCCTGTCAGAAGCCAACTTCCTCTTTGCAAAATGGCACAAAATTTCCCCTTTTTGTGCAAGGCGTTTTTCTTTTCTTATGTTAAGAAGATTGTGTGAAATTCGCCAGTCAAATTTTTGTTGGACCTGTTTGTCATGGTTATGCTTGATTTGTAGGTTCCAATATTTTGGCCAGCGTCTGTGTGGCAACTAGGCAAGACCCCAGGTCCCCAATCTTGAACATTTCTTTCAGTCTTTTTCAGTAACTTCCTAATTCCAGCCACCATGCTGATTTTAAAGTTCTTTGCTTTGTGTTAATAAGATTTGGTGATAACTCTTGGTAAAGTTTATGTTTGGCTTGCAAGTTTTCCAGTGCATCGTCTAATGTCTTTTAAAGTTTAAATAAGACCCCAGTCTTATAGTTTTGAAAATGTATTTAAGTAAATCACAGGTTAATTCTGGCAGGAAACTATCAAGTTTTGCTCCGGGAGACATCTTTGCGGTTTTTCTTCTTCCTCTTTTTAGTAAAACTATTACTTTTAAAACTTTTTGGTGTGCTATTCAAGTGGCAAAATTCTTTTCAAAGGTTATGCTGTTTTAATTAGACACCACTGATTGTGGCTGAGTCACTTTTCACCCAGGCGGCGGCTGCTGAGAATTTCTCAGCCCCAAGTGAAGAGCTGAATTGTTTGATTGAATTATTATTTATTTGTTTAATGACATTTTTTAAATCAAGATGGATATTTAGTGTTTGTTTAGAGAATTAAAAGTATTTTGTACTCTTTAAAATAGCCATTTAACAGTACTTTAGTAGACATAAATTCTGCTGATCGTTGGGCGGCCTCCAAAGGGCGGTGGTTCCTCTGAGGGAAGGCGCCCCCTGGAAACATCCCAGGGTCCCCAGAGCACCTAGAAACCCCCAGGACGCTGGTCAACAATCACCCCATTAGAGGTAGGCCGCCTTAACATCTGTTTTTTGCTAGTGTCATTCATGGTATAATAAATTAAGACCCTAATTTTCTAGGAAATGAAGTTTGAGAGTAGAAAGAATTAGAAAAGATTGAGAAAATGAATTTTTAAAAGAAAAGAAAAGAGAAGTGACATGGTGCAAAGAAGAAGTCTAGGGTGAACACTATCTAAGAAAGCAATCTTGTGTAAAAATGCTATAAAGGATCTGTGCATGAAGTAGATGGTCAGTGCGTTTAGTAGATGGTCAGTGCAAGTAGCAGATGGTCTGCACAAGTTAAAGGAAAGGCAGAAAAAGTTCTGGTTCTAATAACGGGCCCACAACTAGCATCTTAAGACATCCACTTGCTGTTTAAAGTGTAACTTGAAGTCCTTCCTATGGTAGAAAAAAAAAATTGTTTTTCATATTGAGAATTGGTTTGGTTTTTATTGCATCTAAAATGAAGTAACACTTCAACCCCTGTCTTTTTATATCTCTGATGTTTCCATTACCATCAACTTGTACTATGTAGCTCCATTGTAAAGGCTCAGTTTGTTTAGCCCTGTTCTGGCAAGTGAAGGATTACTGTAAAGTTCACTATAAATGTTAAAAAAGGAAAGTTTGTTCCTCTTTTAATGGCTGGGCTGTCAAAAATAAAACTGTCAGACTACAAATGATCTTAAAGCTAGCACCCAACCCAAAGTCAAGCCCTGGTGGGTGCGTATCCTCAGGCTGCCTGAGGATAGTAGACTATCATCTCTTTGAGAGGGGGCACCACATGAAAACGTTCCAGGGTCTGTGAAAAACCTGACACTCTCAGGAGGCCGGTTGACGACTACCCCACCAGAGGTAAGCTATTTTTAGCATTTATTTTGATTAATGTTTGCAGTAAATTAATTGTTGAATTCAATTGTCATGGCTGAACATTTCAGGCGAGCTAAGAGAATAACCCCAATAAGCTATAAGCTAAGACCAAAGTTAAGTCTGTGGAGCTGGCCCAGGGATGGGCACAGCAACTGACCCATTACACCAAGCTATTACACCAGGCAGCAGAAGATAAGTTTGAAACCCACTTTTGACATGCTCTTCTAATCTGAGCTCAGCCCAGCAATGTTTCACCTTTGTACTAAAAATAGAATAAATATAGGAATAAGTGGTGGCCTACCTAGAGACAAAGTTAGCAGATTGGATCCACAGTAGTGGTGGTTAAGTAGAATTCACAGTTCCATACAGGAATGGAGACCTGAGGGAAACTCGGCATCTGTGGGATGGGAACTGAGCCACAGTGAGAACAGCACTAACCGGAGCCATAACACCAGGGGCCCAGGTGACTGTAGAAACCTTCCTTACTAACAAGTGAGAAAATCCCAGAGCCAAGTAGAACTAACTGGGGTAAAAAAAATAGAAACAAGGCAAAGAAAATACTCTCAAAGAAACAACAACAAGAACTTTAAACAAAAGCCTCAGGTTAGCCCCAGATTGTGGTTAGCCTATCAGAAACATTTGGAGACATAAGAAAGCTGCAGCCCTACTGGCCAGTCTGAACCCCTCGCTCTCCTAATGTTCCTAACGTTCCTAATGAGGTGATGCACCCATCACCGGGAATGCCATTGAATGAAAGAAGAAACTCATCAATCTCCAGGGTGTTAGATCACCCACTGGCCTGTTTAAAAATGAGAATATATTCTAGTTCTGGTTTTAAGAATGCAAGAATATAAAAAGTAAATGTAAATTGTTAAACATTGTTAAGCTTGTATTTGTCATGCCATTTTGTATGTCATTTGTTTAAAAAGGTTAATGTCAGCTGAAAGAGTTAAGTTCATTGGAGGTTTGCCAGTGATTATTAGTATAAATGTTTGTTTCTTTTAACTGTTGGCAGAGTGATCGTGCATTAGACATTCTAATAGTTCAGGCAGCCCAGTGAACTCTGAGTCTAGTCTCTTGAAAAAAGAGAAAGGAACCCAGATTTAAAGTTTCCTACATACGTTTCTTGTTTAAAAGAAAAATAAATAGTTTTAGAAAATATTTCAACCTAGCAAATCAATGCAAGCAGGCCTGCATGTTAAACAAAGTTGTTAAGTCTTTACTGCAAGAGTTAAAATATATGTTCCTTAATCTAGATAGAACTAACTTTGTTCATAACCGCACTGGAACTGAAAGAGTTTGTGCCTGGAAATAGAAGTTTAATATCTAAGTCCATCTGAGCTTGAAAGATAAAGTTCCCTATCCAACCGGAAGTGAAACTTATGTCAATGTTATATTAGATACAATGTTTCTCATTTGTAAATTGTAATAATTTGATTGTTTAAATGGTTAAAGCAATTAAATCTACGTCAAAAAATAAAAGTTCAGATATAAAATTCTTGCCTTTTAAACCTTTTTTGGCCAAGTAAATGAACAATTACATATAAGCCAACGCCCTGCTTTCTAAAAAGTAAAATTTTGCGAGTAAAAGAAATTACAAGGAATTATAGAAATAACCTGGCATTGTGCAGAAAAACTCTTGTCTTAATGCAAAAAAATCTATGTAGATTATAAATAATTTGTACTGATAGAAAAACTCTATAAAAGGTTTTAATTTGTAATCCTATTTGTATCAGTGTTTTAAGCCTTTGATATTTGACAAACCTTCCAAATTCAAAACTCTAAATTTATAGCACAGTGGTTGCAGTGCTGGCCACAGGCACTAGGACTGGCGAGTTCAAACTCGGCCCAGGCCAACAACAAGAATCCACCAAAAGGCACAACTTTAAATTTAATGTTTTTAAAGTCATAGAAAGGCAAATTAAACTTATTTAATATTAAAAATGTATTGGAAAAAAGTGTCAGATATGAAATGGCAATTAATTTGTATAAATGATAATTATACATGTTCCAATATTATAAAGCATTAGTTTGTTTTAATTTTAAAGCATTGGTCTGTCCTAATATACAAGACATTGGTCTATATAAAAGGAAAGAAAAAGTGTTTCCTATATAATTGACAAGTTCTCAATGGTTTTAAACAAAAACAGATTTATAAGACTTTCATTGGAAAGTTGACTTCATTAGAAAGTTAGCTTGCCTGTGCATATTGCTGACTTAATTTCAAATACAACTGGTTCAATATAAGTTTTGTTCAAATTATTATTCAGTTATGCAAAAAGCAAAAATAATCCACTGGTTTTCAAATCATAGTTTATGAAATAATATAAATACTTATAAGTGAAATAATAATTTAAAACATGTGGTTTCTCTCTCTTTGATTTCCCCAAATTTAAAAGCCATGGTAAGTACTCTTAACTTTTAACACTACAGGTACTTGCATAAGTTCAATTAGAATTTGTTTTATTCTATAAGATAATAACACAGGTTATTATATCAAGGCTTTGACTGGAATAGCATCTCCAGAAAAATCCAGAC
Source organism: Galagoides demidoff (assembly GCA_963574575.1). Classification (NCBI taxonomy): domain Eukaryota; kingdom Metazoa; phylum Chordata; class Mammalia; order Primates; family Galagidae; genus Galagoides; species Galagoides demidoff. The sequence goes on from CAUYQV010080312.1 coordinate 76,530, forward strand.
TACGTGAAGAACATCAGTCAATGCCAAGAAGAAAGCCCTATAAAAGAACTGGCAAGGTACCCATCAATAACCTGTCCTGATCCGTGGTGAGTAATGAAGGTCACTTGCTAACGGGTCTGGGAACCAAAATATACTTGGGGGGACCTCAAGAAAAGAGGTATTTACCCAGTATATACCAGTATCTAATGGCACAGATGAACCTGGGCTAATGAAAAGCTGTCAAAGGATCCCCATAATTTCCAGCAAAGCCAATTTAAACAAAAAGAACATAGATGGCTAATTATTCTTGTTGCACTTTATGCAAATAGTCAGACCCAGTATATTAAGTACAGTTTATTCTGGACAGCTGAATTAATACTGCTATCATTTGTTTTTGATGAACAGAGAAATTAGAGAGAGAAAAATGATTTAAATGAAAGCTGTAACCCACCTGTATCGCTCTGTTAATAATGCATGAAACAATTGTATGTAGTAGTTATATTTAACAGAGGGCTAAAAGTTCATTACTAGAGAAACCCAGTTGCTTCAATGTGAAGATGCCCTGCTCCAGCCACACACTGGAAGCTGGCTGGTCAACGCATGGCTGAAGCTTGAGGAAACTCTTCAAGGGACTTATCAACCTTCAACTGAAGATTCGATTGCGCAATAAGACCAGTAGGGACTGTAATAACCAAGCCCCCAGCCTTTGACCCCCCTCCCTAAGACCAGTAGGGAACAAGCCCCTTACCCTAGAAAAAGAAACCTCTCCTATTAGTTCCTGCCCTCTCAAGGGTAGAGAAACAGCTGAAATTGAGGAAGTATGCAGGGAGGGGTTGAGGAAGGGAGGGTTGGATTCCAAATAAAGCCCCGGATAAACAGGTCCCAAGTTGTTCTTGGAAATTTACCCAACGTTTGTTTTGTACCCCTGAACTATGAACTAATGCACCCTAAGTAAATATGTACTTCCATCCTGAATTATGTAAACCCCTATGACATACCCCATCTTGTGATTATGAAGTAATGTACTTGTGATATATCTTGTGATGTGTGAATCAATATGTACCCCTACCCTGTGACCCCGTTTTAACTGCTATGATTGGCTTCTGTATTGCGCTGGCTTGCTAGCCACCATGACCGTGCAGAATAATGGTATAAAAGGCCTCTCCCCCGCTATTCGAGGCTTCTTGTTGGCCTACCACATGCAGGTGTATCAAATTATCAATAAATTTCTATGGCTTAATTAGACCTGAAGTGGGGTCCATCTCTCTCTCACATTTGCCATTTTACTTCAGGATGTCCATCTGTAGGCAGAGAGTGTAGTGGTGGTTACCTGATGCTAGGGCCAAGGGCAAATGAGGACTTATTTAGTGGCTATGGGTTTTCAGTTTGGGAAGATGGAAACCATTCTGGAGATCAAAGGTGGTGATGGTTGTACGATAATGTGCATGAACTTAATTCTACTAAGCCCTACACTTAAAAATTGTTAAAAAAAATAATAAATTATATGACATATATTATATGTATCTTTTACCATAATAAAAATATATATACCTTGCGTTTCAGTGGTCACTGCAGTTGTCAAAACATGCAAAAACAAAATAAAACCTCTTGGAAATTACCCGTTGAATAAATGGGAAAGTGACTGAATTTAGAAGAGATGGTCAATTCATACATACATAACATCTGAAGTTGTACTTAGGGAAGTAAAATCAGTAACGCCTTGAAGTTCCTCATCCCCTTCCATAGATAATAAAGCACTTTCTTACCTGTGATCTCATTTACCCCCCAGTTGCCTTGTGCTGTCAAGAGTGTCATTCATTTGGGAGAGCACTGGAAAGGTTGTACAAGGTCTTCCTTCCCCTTCCGGAGGGTGGGAGCAGGCAACGAAACTGGGGAGATAGATTTAAGGGGTAAATGCAAGAGGCATTCAACCACTCAAGTTCTGAATGGAGTTTGCAGTTCGAAGAAAGCTCTCTGTTGTGAAGAAAAGCTCACTCTCAGCTCCCTTCATGAGGGCGAGCAAATAAGGAGCAGAGGTATTTTTAATCTGTAAACTATGCAGCAGTATTGAGGATTCTTCTCCTCTCACCCTGTTCATCTGCATGTGCTCCCCATCTCCAAGGACCACATTGTCCAGCTGTTTCATGCCCTCTCTTCCTCCAACACAACCAGGGAAGGTGGGTGGGAGAAACACAAATAATTCGGGCCGTTCAAGCAGAAAAGAAATGCAGGGAAAATATTGTAGTAGCTCACGGAAGCACAGACGAGATTAGAGAACCAGGTTTGTATGACGGGAAGGAATAAAAAACTAGACACTATTGGGTTGTGAGCCAGAAGCAAGGCTGAGCAGCAGCTCTGTTAGAAGTCAGCCATTACAGCTAAATGCAGAATACCAAATGGCATCTCCATCACTCCTGGCTTCAGATACTGGCAAACCCCTCCCAACCCCCGGCTCCCTGTTCTGGGAAACTGGAAGTTGTGGCTACTGTAGGTTCTCTACCACCCCTGCATCTCTGAGTCACTAGCTCCAGGGTTAAAATCTAGAGCAGCTGCTTTTTGTTGGTTGAGCTAGGTCCAGAGCTGTTTCTTTCTGTGGGCTGAGGGCTCTGCCTACCACCAAGGACCACACACCGAGAGGCTCTCCAGAATAGGAATGGACAAAGGTTGCAAAGCCAAATAACAGCAACAGCAATCCACCACAGACCAGATCCAAAGGCCAAAAAATTCCTTGGGTCTGGGGCGGCACCTGTGGCTCAAAGGAGTAGGGCGCCAGCCCCATATGCCGGAGGTGGCGGGTTTAAACCTGGCCCCAGCCAGAAATTGCAAAAATAAAAATAAAAATTCCTTGGGTCCTGCCCATTCCACTGTCTGAATACCAACAGACCATCCACTCTGTCCACCCCCACTGCTCCAGGCCAGGCCATCATCATCCTCTCCCATGTAGCTGAATACAAAGCTGCCACTGTTCTCCCCCCCAGCACATCTGCCACACCACATACAAATACCACCTCTTAAACAATCTGATTGTGTCACCCCACAGGAACTCTGCAAGTCTTTCCTGTCGCTTTTGACATAAATTCTAACCCTGCTACAATGGATTAAAAGTTCATCACCTCTATCCTTGCCTCTCTCCAACCTCATCATTGGTACTTTCCCTTCCAAGTGGGTGAATCAATGAGTTTTGGAAAGGGTTGCGGAGAGGATCTACTCTAGAGTTTCCTAAATGTCAGCCCTTAGATTGGACTGATAGAAACTCTGGGAAACTAAGAGAAAAATACAGATTTGGAGACCCAGTGCCAGATCTGTTAGGTCATAATTTAGAGGGCTGAGCGTAGGCTTCTGTATTTCAAACAAACCAACCATCATTCTGGGCACCAGCCAGTGGGGGTGGGGGGCACTGATCTAATCCGCACCCTCATTTTGCACATGTGAGAGTCAACACCAGGAGAGTTTAAATGTTCAGGGTATATGAATCAAGTTTGGTATTGGGGTTGTAAGGAAGAAAAACTTGGAGCAAAGTTAGTCTGACACATTTAACACTATACATAATCATTATTGTGCGACACAGTAATTAGGCATAAATAGTGGGTAAGCTATTCAGAGGGAGGACTATTATTATAGTTACAGAAACCAAGTATTTGCTGGGGGTCAAACCAGGGGGAAAGGAAAGGAGCCATCAGGAAAGGTTGGGGTGCAGCTCCAAGGTCCCATAGAGGCCCCCGGGACTGTTCCCTGGGCTCCAAGAGATCTGATGACAGGTGGGTCTGCCCAGGGAGTTGAGTCAGGTGGGAGCTGGCTTGCTGGGAGGTGCTTCAAGGCAAGTCCTCAGACAAGATTAGAGAAAGAAAAGACAGCCTCTAGTCCCTTCCTGTGGTGAGTGAGGGGCTAGACTGGGTGGGCATCCTGGGGGCCTCAGGGCCTTCCCCTGCAGGAACAAAGTGAGGGGCTAAAGGAATCTCTTTCTCCACCTACTTTGAGCAGAACATCCTCCTTACACACTGGAGCTGCATGTTATTTTCTGGATACACATCCCAGGTCCATCTCCAGGCCTTTGCCCACAATGTTCTGTTCCTTTTGTCTGAAATACCTGGCATCCCTCTTCCTATATCTACATGTCCAATTCCTACTAGTCTTTCAAGGCCCAACTCACATAGTTCAATTCTACAGGACTTTCCTCATCTCCCACACCCCAGTCTTAAGGACATGTACCTCTCTGTGACCTTGACTATGTTGTCATTTGTGTCCCTGTCCTGCTTTCTGGACTAAAGAGTGAGACTCTCTGGTTCATGGGCATCCCTCAGTGTTCCTACCCTCACCCCCCAACCAGCACAGGTGGTAGGCTCGCAACTAGCACCAGTTAAAAGAAATCTCCCCAATTAGCAACCCATTTGGCTTAATGAGCAAACACCACTCGGGGCTTAAGGCTGATTTGTGTGTTACACGCACATCGAGGGTTTATTTTTGGAGACTGCTTCCTGACTCCCCAGTGGAGAGGTGGGAAAGTTTTGATGAGGGTAACAGAGGGAGGATTGGGAGGATGGGAGGAGACACCCTTTTGATCAGCATCTGGACAGAGGGACTTTCAAAAATAGGTGAATGTTGCCAGATATTTTGTGGATAGAAGGAGGAAGGGGAGAGGAGGTGGGAAGCAGCAGAGAAGGATGGGAGGGGGGAAAAGAGGGATGGGAACAAAGCACCAAGGACCCTCTTTGTACTGTGACATGCTCTTGCCTTGGGCTCTGCCCTGCTCATCTTCAGAGAGAGGATAAGGACCCTTCAGTTTTCTGTGTCCCGACTGAGCTCCTCATCCTTTTGGCTTGAAGGAAAGAGCCCAGAAGTCCGAGAGCAGAAACTTCCTTGCCCACGTCCTGGACCTTCCCTCAGAGTGAGGGGACTGGCTTTCCCATTTACTTCACCTTCCCTAGACCTACTTTTTAAAGCTTTTGTGAAGATCACATATGGCCCTGCCCATAGGATCACCACGAGAAAGAATGCCTGGCCCATAGCATTAAGGGGAACTTAGTAGGAACTGTGAAATGAACCCACCTGCCTCCACGTGCACGGCCCTCACCCCATGACTCTCACCGGGAACATGTGAAGCTCCCCAGCTAGGGAGATGACCATCCTCTTTGTCCTTCCCCATCTGCCCCCCAGCTCCCAGGACTACCCAACAAGCTTTTCTAGAGGGCCCTGATTGACTGCCTGAGCTCAGGTTGGAAACCTGATAACTACCTCGGTTTCCTTGAGTCCATCAGATAATCCTGTAATTACCTGTTACAGGATTACTATTGCATAACTGTTTAAAAAAATGGAAGGTCCAGAAAACTCTCCGGGAAATGTAGGTCCAGCTGGACAGTGGTCAAATTCTGGATTTCAGACCATTGCCAGGGAGACAAGCCCTTGTATTAGACATCTTAGATTTGCCCTTCTAGGCCTTCCTTTTATCCTTTCCCACCCTGCTCAGGCCCCGGGAGCTGACAGCGATTGATAACATCCTGGCCCCCTTGCCCTCTCCTTTCTGGACATTGGGCTGAGTGAGTGGGAAGAATGAGGTTGGGGTCAGTTCCCAGGTCACTCCCAAGAGCTGGGCATTCTACATCTGTAGGTCACATGTGACAGCTCCAATATTCTCTCTTTCTCTCTCTCTTTCTTCCCATCTCCCTCTCTCCTGATAACTGCTCCATCCTTGTTTTTGTGAGGCCCTTCAAATGGCAATAGAGCCCCATTGCCACTAGTCCTGGGAGGCTACCTTACTCGGTTTCCCTACATCACGCCTACCCATTTGTAGTGGCCTTTTTTGTGTGTGTGTACTAAACTTTTCCTCATTCATCCTACTTGAGTACCCTATCTGTTTCTGCCATCTGCGGGGACCCTGACTGATGGAACACCCATAGTAAAAGTCCGGGCATTGGGGCAGGGGCTGCTGAGGGCAAGGTGGAGTAGACAAACCCAGTCATAGTGAGGAATGAGAGCCAAGGTCAAGACTTCATAGGACCAAACAAAGCTACAGGGGTTGGGATGCTGAGCAAAATAAAAAAAAAAAACAATTCAAGTTCATTCTAGTGTGTGGTTTAAAGGCAGTAGAAGAATTTGGTTTTATGTTTGCCTGTCTATCAGCTCATCCTTCTCATTTGGAAAGACACCCCCGTGGTGAGTATCCCTGGTGGGTCTCACTGCCTTGTCCACCACCATGGTCTTGATAGAGAGTCACCGTTCCTTGGCAGGGCGGGGCAAGAACATGTGGCCTGGGCTGAGCCAACTGTGTTCTCTCAGCTCCAGAGCTGATGAGTCTTCAAGGAAAATGCCTTGGGAGTCCTTCACAGAGCAGTTGGGACACCCCGCACTGGCTGTGGGATGCTTGGACAGGCTGCCCTGCTAAACGACACTTGTCCCTTTTTCCTGTCACCATAGCTGACATGGTGACTGCCTATCTAGGGCTTTGCTCTGTGAATCCACTATGCCCTTCCCCTCAATTTCCTCACCTAAGAAGGAAGTTTGCCAGGATCTGTTTCTGTTGCCTACGACCAAAGACCTGACACATATGAGTACACGTGCAGCCCTGGCTCAGAGGGAATGCCCCAGGCCAACCTGAGATTGTCCTCAAAGGGGCTCTTCAGGTTTGAGCACCAGCCCAAGGTAATCTGCGGTGGAAGGCGCTGTACCTCTGGGCTTGCACCACATGACTCCTCCAGCTTACTTTCCCTGCTACATTAAGCCCCCAAACCCAACTGTGTCATGAAGTAACAACCACCTGCCCGGCCCTCTCGGACTACTGGGCCTTTGTGGGAATTGGGTGGACACTCTGGAGGCATGGGGCCACTCAGGTTTGACTTGAGCACTGCTCTGTGACAGGCTTTGCCAATCTGGACAGGACCATATTGGGTCACAGACATACCAGTTGACAGGCAGCAAAAAAGTTTCCTACCTAATGGCTGTAAGATATTATTACCTGTACCTCTGATATGCAAAAAAGTCTCTTTCTACCACTATGCAAAGTAAAGTTTAAGAAAATGTGACCCATTCACACCGGCTCCTGTACACAGACCCCTAAATGCAGATAACGACTGGAGTTGGCCTGGGTTGACAGTCCCTCCCTGCCACTGCCTGCTTCCCAGGCTCCCCTTTCCTCCCCACACATGGGGCCATCAGCCCCCCATGTTGCATTGAGCTCCCACCCCTTTGTCCTCAGGACCATCTCTGGATGACATGAAGGGAGCCACAGTCTCAGCCCTGAACACTGCTCACAGACAGGGCCTTGCGTTTTGGGAGCTTCTAGTCTGGACTGAGACAGGCCCCTAACCCGAGGCTCAGCCACACAGCCACGGACCTGTCATAATGAGAAGGTGCTCTTCTCCTACTGGGACAGCCCAGGACTGCCAGCCCACCAGGTGCTCTGACTTGGAAAGTTCCTTTTCAACGGAAATAATTATGATTATCTGGACCCAAAAGATTTCCTTGATCTCAAATTATGAGATTCTGTAGACAGAATTGTTCAGTTGGCACCGGGAGCAGAAACCGATGCAGCGTGAAGTCACGGAGAGGCCAGCACCAAGAGCAACCATGAGTAAGTGACATTTATGAGTACACCATAAGCCAAAGATATGAGCAGGGCGAGGGCATCGGTCCATAGCCTGTAAACAGATGAACACACAGAAGCAGACATGTAGCGTAGAAAATATTTCAGTGAAAATGAAACAGCAGAGAGTGACAATCTGTCCTGACCCCTAGAGCTGCTCAAATTTTTCCCAGTCTCAGTGCTGGCCTGTACAAAATCCAACAGGATTTCAGTTCCTGTTCTTCTTGTTAAACCCTCCCCAGAACCCTTGAGGTTAAGATGTCTAATTACCTTATTTCCATGTTGTTTTTACAATACACCCCGCCCCTCCCCACTCACATGCTTGCTGACTCAAGGTGGCCCAAGAAAGCCTCCCTCCTTTACATCAAAAGAGTTCAATGCACCCACCCTAAACTGGACCCCACTTCTGAACAATGGTTTCCTTCCTTCTCCTTAAACTCAGGTCCATCCCTGGTACCAAGATCTGGTGCTCTGAGCTGTGGCCCTTGACTTGTTAGCTCACTCACTAGGGGCCCATTCTGGACCTCCCAGCCCTCCATCAACTCAAAGTCAAGACCTGAAAGGCATACAGAGATGGCAACACACTGGAACTGAAGAGGGACAGGGCAGGCAGTGGTCTACCAACTCTAATAGAAGGAGACTTAGATGGAAGGTCGGAGGAGACCCGGAAGATGACTGCTTTCCCGATCGCCTCCCCTAATACCACTGAGGTGTCCTCTGTCTGGCTTCTCCAGCCATCAGGACTGACCTCAGGACCCTCAGCATCAGGCCATTCTGAATCTCCCACCCTCCTTCTTCGGTGGAAACAGTTTCCCTCTCTCTTTAGGTCAATAAAGAAGTTGGCATTTTGCAACTTTAAAAAACTAAGAGAAAACCAGGGTGGCACCTGTGGCTCAAAGGAGTGGGGTGCCAGCCCCATATATTGAAGGTGGTGGGTTCAAACCCATCCTGGCTGAAAACTGCTTAAAAAAAAAAAGGAAAACCAAATACAGCCCAAATGGAAAATAGTGACAAGGCCAAGCAAGACACATCTTGTTTGTCCAGCACAATTTCGTTATCTAGGGCTCCTGAAGCCTCAGGTCAGGCGGCTGTGCCTCACTCACCTTGGCTAGTGTAAGTGTGGGTCTGTATCCAGGTCGGGCCCAGCCCAGCGATTCTCATCCCTGCCAGAACTGGTTTCTTGGCCCCCGTTCCACACCGGGCTGACCTGGCCTCCCACACCTTTGTCACTCTGCCTGCTGCTGGGCCTCCTTCCTGGACCTCCAAACTCCCCAGGCATTCCCTGGCATTCAGGCTAGTGTGCCTCTGCCTTTCCCCACCAGAGAGGTCTCTAAGGCTTAGAGAACCTGCCCTTGGCCCTGGCCCAAGTCTACAAGTGCTGATTGCTCTGGTGAAAGAAGGAAGCAAGCCCTCCCCTGGGGCTTACTGTGCTGCAGGCTCCATGGTTCACTCGCTGGCAGACATCCCTCCACTGGATCTTCACAGCTCTTCAGATTTCACAGATGATGAAGCAGGCTCTGGGGAGTTCCTGCAAATTCTGAGCCCAGTGCTTTGCTTTTACTCGTGTTTTCACAGATCATCTAAGTCAGGAATGGCACAGAGGTTTCACCCAAAGTGTCAGTTTGGGTTGACTTAGTGGCTGCTGGGAGCTCTGCGGAAGGAGCATAAGGCCACTCCTATGCTCAGTGGGAGAGCACATCATGATGAATTAGAGATGTCAGCAGGGGCAGGGGATGAAGGAAGTGACAGGCTATATCCGCACCATCTCATGGCCACTATCGGGCCAAGCCATCGTCATGACAGCCATATGGCCTGAGTGGCAGGAGGCACCATTGTCCCCCAAACCTCTGCTTTATACCAGTCTCCTACCACATGGGGGAGCATTCCTCTGCTCAACCAGGTCATATGGCTGTCAAGTAGCCCATCATGCTCCTTAAACACCCATGACCGCAGATGATGTAACCTCTTTGAGCCCCCATTGTTTTGTCAGTAATATATAGTTAAGTATAATACTTACTTTATACAGTTTCAGTAAGTATGAATTGATGTAATGCTTGTAGATCACCTGATATAACGCCTTACACAGAGCAGGCATTTAACAAATATTGGTTGCTAACCATCATTCAATCAGAGCCTGTAGCCCACACTATTGCCCACACCAGCTTCCTGTTTCCATGACCTGCCCAGTGAAAAGCACCCAGTCTTCCCAGCTGCCCCACACTCTCCTTCCTACGCCACTGGACATGTGCTAGCCCATACTGGGCATGGGTCTGTTTTGAAGTCCCAGTCTTCTCCACTCAACTGTTGGGCATTTCAAATCATCCCCTCGGGCTCCCCCCTGGTTAATGTAATTACACGTCTTGATTGTTTCATTAAGCCCTTTTCATAGAGTGGCTGGTAAATAGCTGGTAGGACATGGGAGCTAATTATCACCTTAATTTAAGAGGATGAACTGGTAAATAATGTGTGTGATTTAATTATCAAGAAAACCCCTATAAAGGTTAATGAGAAATGAAAACTTATAACCAAAGGTTCTGGAATGTCTGGGAAGGTAATTCCAAAGCTTCGACAACAATAGTGGTCAGGTGACTGGCAGAGCAGGCTGCTGGCCCTTTCCCTTACCTGGGACAAGCCATTAGAACCCTCACCCTTTCCCATAGAGGAGAAGGTGGGCCCATGGATCCAGAAAGTCCTTTAGACATTTATTTGTTAAGCATTTCGCCTTTTCCTTATAGAGTATTTTGCCTCATCTGCACCTCTTGCTCCCTGCACTCTCATCCTACAGCCCCCACTTTCTTCTCAATCTTCTCTAGCTGACCTGGACCTCAAGTTTATCGTCTGAACTATTCTCTTGGTGATATCTTATCTCTTGCTACCCCTCTCGTATTAGCCCACAGTTTTTCTTCCTCCCTCTGCCATGGTTCACTGCAGGCAGAGCATTTTTCCCTGCTCCGTGGCTGTTAAGACTGAGGCTTTATTGTGTCTTGTTTTGGGCAGTGGAATGTGGGCAGAAGTGGTAACGTGCCCGGCTGAGCCAAGGCCTTCAGAGGGTTTGAATGTTTCTGATCCTCCCTCCGCAGCCCTTGCTGACACCATGAGAACATGGTCTGGCTGCTCTCTGGTCTGGGGAGGAGGGGCGGCCCATGGAACAGGTCAGGACCCAAAGACCTGCAGCGTGACGCAGAGCCCGTCAGCCGCTCTGCAGACAGGAGGCTGCTGAGTATTTGTTTATTGTGACAGCAATCCACGGAGGCCGGTGTGCTTATCATGCAGCAGCAATACCTGCCTAACCGTCTCCTGAAGCTTGATTTTCTTCCTTGAACACCCTTCACTTCAATATTTAAACATGTGCAAGTCTCTCCAATCTGAACAAAACAAATTTTCCATCTCCCCCGCATCCCCATCCAGCTAACAGCCTCCTCACCTGCACTCTTCTCATGCAACATTCTAGAAAGTCATGCCCGTTCTCACAGCGCTCACCTTTCATTCTTGCCTTGTGGTCCTGCAGTCCAGCTGTGCTCCCACCCTCCCCCTGAGCCTGCTTTTCCCAGGGCCACTATTTATTCAGCAAACACTTACTGAGCACTAACTCTGTACTCTGGCTGTGCCATAGGTACACAAAAACGAAAGCGCTCTGTTGGCCTCAGGGAGCTCATGGTCTACGACAGTGCTTTCAACCTTTTTTATCTCACGGCACACTTGAACCTATAGTTAAACTTCCACAGCACATTGAAGTTATTTTGATTTTTTAGAAAAGAATATGCTTACTGTGCTTTGAACTTCTTTCAAAAATAAGTTAACTAATGATCTTTAAACATTTTCATAGAATACCTAAGATCGTCTCGTGGCACACCAGTTGAAAATTCAGGGATGTAGCCTTATAGAAAAACGACATCAAATTTGACAAATGAATGGATAGGACTTAGCCAGGCAAAGAAGGGAAGAAAGGTCCAACTACTTGGAGAAAACATAGTATTTTAAAGACAAAAAGAAAAAACATCCATCAAATCATCGTCTTGCTTAAAACCTTCACTAGTTTCCCATTTTTTGTATCCATGTAGCTATAGGAGTGAAGGTCCCTGTTATAAATATTTTGTAATACCAAAAAAAAGCATACACAAAAAATTGACATTTACAAGTGAAACATTAAAAGCACAAAACAGACTCTCATTTGCAGAGTTATAATTACTTGTAAAATATAATAAACAGAGGTAAATTCCTTAGAAGACTATTATTGATTATTAAGTGTTATAACAAAACTAGTATTTGTGTAATGCCCACTGTGATGTGAGCTGTGTAATTTGTGCTTAATAAATACTTGTTGAATACATGTAGTGTTTGGTAGTTAAAGCACTTAAATCATACTATTGTATGATCCTGTACCCTATAATCACACATCTCAGTGGGAAAAAAAAAAGTAATGTTCTTAAAGGGTAAATAAATTTTACAAGATCACTTAACTAGTAAGTACTCTGAAGATGAATCTTAAGGCTTCCGGTGTCAAAAATCTATGCTCTTTTCATGAAACACGGAGAGTCTGCATGCATGTAAATTACAACATTGGGAAAGTCTTTTTTTTTGGTAGAGACAGAGTCTCACCTTATTACCCTCAGTAGAGTGCTGTGGCATCACAGCTCACAGCAACCTCAAACTCCTGGGCTTAGAGGATTCTCTTGCCTCAGCCTCCCAAGCTGAGTGAACTGGGTCAAGATAGATCAGGAGCATTTAGATAGACCCAAAGTGGTGTAGAATAGGAATTCCTGGTGAGAGGACCAGCATGACAACAGGAGCCGGAAAAGGACAACATGCTTATTTCTTTCCTTTTTCTTTTTTTTTTTTTTGAGACAGAGTCTCACTATGTCACCCTCGGTAGAGTGCCGTGGCATCACAGTTCACAGCAACCTCAAATTCTTGGGTTTAAGTGATTCTCTTGACTCAGCCTCCCAAGTAGCTGGGACTACAGATGCTTGCCACAATGCCCAGCTATTTTTGTTGTTTTTGTTGTTGTAGTTGTCATTGTTGCTTAGGTGGCCCGGGCTGGGTTCGAACCTGCCAGCCTTGGTGTATGTGGCCGGCACCCTACCCACTAAGCTATGGGCACCGCCCTCTACATGCTTATTTTAAGGGACTGAGAAAAGATTGGTCTGCTCTAGGCTGAGAGTCCATAACACTGCAGAAGCTTCATACCCAAGGATCAGATTGAACTCATGGTACTGAATCCAAACAGCAACTCTTTCACCCTAATACTAATAATTGAGCATGGAATTGACTCTGATTACAGGTATCCAAGGGCAAAAGGAAACAAGTTAAGCCACTTAATCAGAAAGGATAAAATACATCACCAGCTTCTCTCCCTCTACTACAAGCCCCTGTAAGACAGTGATGTATGTTTGTAACGCTAGATCTGTGTGCTCAGGAGGAGTGTGACCAGAGTGGGCCACACCAGCAAGGCCAGCAGAAAATGTCTATTTCCTAGACAAAGTTGTGCAAACATGCTGGAATTCACTGGAATTCATAAGTCCTTGAATAACCCTTAGTGTACCATTATAAGCTAATCTTCTAAAAGGTCAGGAAGCATCTGAAATAAAATTAGAGACTCAAGAAGATGGTGGAGCCAGGCTTGGAGATCTCCAAAAGAAGCTGGTGCTGCCTGGGGCTTGGCCACTGCAGCATGTGGTTGAAAACCGTAGAATGTGTGTGTGTGGGGGGGGAGGTGGACCCCACCTGAATGAACACCCAGAATGTGGTGATGCCCGTAAATGTTACAATTCCCATTCCAGGTCAGTTGTGTTTACGTCAACCTCCTCCTCCTCATTTTGAATAAGTTTTTATGCTTAACAGAGAACCCAAGATTTCCTTGGCACTAAAATTTTTAGGCTTACATTTTGGTAATTTTATATTTTATAACTTTCACTTATTACCCAAGCAGTACTTGCCCTCAGAAAAGCTGTAGGAGAAACTACAGTTGAGCACAAGAAGGAAACACAAAATTCCCCTGCAATCCAGCACCCAGGATAGGTATGAATAACTTGTTGGTCTGTTTTCCCAGAATCTTTGCATCATTTTTAAAATAAAAATAAGACCATGCTATGCATACAATTTTATATCCTGATTTTTATTTGGCACTATAACATTCAACATTTTTTTATGTCAATAAATAGTCTTCCATGCCGTTGTTTTTATAGCTGTACAATGTTTTGTTGTATTTGTGTCACCGGTGATCTGTTGTTTGACATTAAAGTTGTCCCCAAGCTTTGGATATTAGAATCATAAATGATGCTTTGCTGAGTCTTTGCATGGATCCTGAATTGTCCTCTCAGGGTCTCTTGCCTCTTTCTAACCTCCCCCTTTTAAAACCCTCCTACTATTATTCCTCTTTGAGGCCAAACTGAATTTCCTTGGGTTCCTTAAACTTGCCAGTCTCTCTCTGACTCTGAGCTTTTGCATAGGCTCTTTTCCACTGCCTGAGCCCCCCACCTGTGATGTCAGTGGAGATTTGCTCAGCTGAGTGTCCCCTGCCACCCATCTTCACTGCAGATGAGCCATCTGTCCCTCTGATGTCAGCCACAGCCACCCACACTTCATCCTGGTAGGGCAGGAATGAGGCTGAGTTGTAACTTCCTGTCAACCTGTCTCTCCCCTTCACTAAGCCATCATGCCCATGAGGGTAGGGACCACATCTGCTCTAGTCAACATGTCTGGAACAGTACCTGACCCATAATCAGTACTCTATAAACATCCATTGAACAATAGATCAATGAATTCCTAAGAAAAGTGCTGCATTAGGGGTATGCACTTGTTAAAGCTGATGATACATTTGGCCAAACTGCTCCCATGAAACGCCTAACCAATTTGCCTGCAGCCCCACAGTATGTGAGCAGGCACGTTGCCCCACTTCTTGGATAGTTTTGCAAAGAATTCTGAGCATGATTTTTCTCCATGGGGCTTTATTTAGGGAGCAGTGACTGGAATGATTGCGGTCTTGACACAGTAGGGTATAAACACAAAAATTAATTCTTTCCGGTCCCTGCTTTCTACTGTGTTCTGTTGAATCCCTTTTCCCCATTGCTTGATATTTTGGGCAGAAAGTAGATGAATATTCCTGTCACTTTCAGTTATTGAAAACTCAATGCAGTTTAAAACTCCACTTTTGTATCTAAGTCAAAGCTCTCCCCCCACCTCTACCACCGCTGCAAAGCTCAGGAAGACTGTGGCCCTAGGGACCCAGAAGCTGAGGAAGAGGCATAGTTTCCCCTTTCATTTCTCCCCCTCCTCCCTCCTCTGGGTCTACCGGTTCTAGGTGTGGGGCAGGAGGGAGGGGCAGGGAGGCAGGCGAGATCTCAGCATGGCCAGGATCTGAGGTGATGAGGAAGCACCCCTGACCTTGGTCTGGCTCCGTCTGCTTCCATGTGAGATTGGTGGACTCCACTGAAGTGGCAATCTCCGTGTGGACGCTGGGCTCAGTTCAACTCTGGTCTCCTCTCTTACAAGGACCCACTCAGTGAGGAAGCAGTAATGCCCCCCTTCACCTGGCTGTGCCCCCACCCTCTCTGAGCAGAGCCCCTCCCAACATCAGGCAACTCTCTGGATAGCTCACAGCTCCTGCCCTCCCATTTTGTGCCACCTTGGATGGAACCACAGGCAAGGCTGAGATGGAAGGGAGCAGAGGTGGGCACCTCCAGGGCTTCCTCCCCAGGTCCTCTCCAGCCTCCCTCTCTCCACTGGTGTGGGTCACCTCCATGGGCTTCTTTAGAGAAATAATCTAGACCAGGACAGCAAGTGGCCTCTCATTTCTATGTCTTCCCATGGGGAGATAAGGGAATGTATCCTCATCACCAACACTGTAAGGTTGACAGCCCTGATACCCTCTCCTCGTGCCATGTCTCAATCCTCACCTGTGTACACAAGAGTGGAAGAGCAGAGTGAGGGCTGATGGCAGCAGGTTAGTTCTACAGCCTGTATGCTGGCTCTGCTCCTGGGCAGCTCTCTTTAGCTGCAGCCTCCTTTAGCCCTTCTTCTTCTCTGTTTCGGGCCTTAATCACAATTCTGGGATTGTGCAGAAAAATCCCCTTCATAATTTTGTTGCAGATGTACCAGTCACGATCCTTAACAGTATGTTTATAATAATCGCAGAAATAGATTGCATATGGCTATTTCTTGTAGTAGCACTGGATAAAAGCTGAGAACAAGAATGGGCAATTTGGAATTAAAGGGAACATAGCCACATAAAGCAAGAGAGACAGAACCCAAGGCACTGCAGCGTGGAAGTGGGGACGGGTTGCAGAGTGGACAATGAGTTGAATAGGTGCTCTTGTGCCTCCAGGGGCCTGGAGGGTCAGGAGACCTCGCTGTCCAGTTTTATTCATTGTCAGGGGCTATTGGACATCATATGCAAAGCAGAGAGGGAGACAGGAGCTCCAGTGAAACCCGCTCACCCAGCCTCAGTCCTGCAAATGCAAATGTCACATCCAACTGAGCTGAGACTCTAGCCAAAGCTCCTCCCTTCTCCCTGGCACTGGCCATGACAGTCCATATGGTCATCTCCCAGAGCCTGAGCTATTAAAGCTGATTAGGTAGATGCAGAGGTGCCCATGGGTTAGGGGAGGAATGGTCAGGGATTGTTTCCAGCCCCTAGTATCCATAAGAAAAGGAACCTTGGATAAGATCTCAATGAATCAGTCACAGTGAAAGGGGCTTGTCCAGCTCTCTGGCAGTCTATTGAAATAAGATCCTCACTATTGCAATTACAGCAAGAATGTTGGGAGCCTTGGGATTCATTAGTTTTGATTCTAGCAGCATTGATTTCTTGTTTACTAATTAGCTTACCAGAGCCCCCTGATGGCATAATCTCTCCATTTACATAATTAAGACATAAATCTTGAGCCTGGATAGTAGCCAGGACACTGGAACTGGACACCAAGGGCAGCAGGTGCTTGACAGCTTGTGGAACCAATACCACATTCTCACCAGCTGGTCCCATTTGCCCTGGTGACTTCAATGGGCTGGGAACTTCTCCTTAGATATACATTTTTGAGAGCTCACACCAAGACTGATCCACTTATTTTTGTTTTTATTTTTTTTGGTCAGGACTGGGTTTGAACCCGCCACCTCCGGCATATGGGGCCAGTGCCCTACTCCTTTGAGCCACGGGCACTGTCCAAGACTGATCCACTTAAATAGGCTTACAGAGAAGCTATGATAGTTCATTTAACACTTACCCTTCAACAGGTGAAGACTATTTCTTCCTTCTCCCACTTCTAAACACTGGGAAACTGATTGCCATATTGTGTTGATACTCACACAGATTGTGGAGAGCCCACGAGAGTGGGGGGTGGAATTGAGTCCTTCAATCAACAATCAGCACCAACTTAGCAGCCTCTCCAGTGAGCGTCCTTGAAAGCAGATCCTCCAGCCCCAGTCAAGCCTTCAGATGACTGCAACCCTGGTTGACATATTCATTAGCACCTCAAGAGATCCCAAGTCAGAACTGTCTAGCCAAGATACTCCCATATTCTTGACACCCAGAAACTGTGAGAATAATAAATGTTTATTGTTATTTTAAGCTACCAAATTTTGAGACAATTCATTACATTTAATCAAGAACTAATGCAGAAGTCATTTCTCTTTCCAGTGCTACTTCTTTAAGAAAGAAATGGTCTGAGATCACAACTAAGACAGCTAAAATGTTCATATTCTTGACCTAGCAATTCCTCTCATAAAATTTATCTCATAAAAATACATTAAAAATGTAAACAGCCTTACAAATTTTCAAAATACTTGTTTAAATGTGCTTGTTACAGCATCCTCTATAATAAGAAAAACAGAAAGCAATTGACATTTTTATCAATAGAGTTCTATTAAATGTTATGTAGAAAATTTGAATAATCCTGTGTAAGAATTAAAGAAATTGAATTATTATTCAAAAAATATAAAATTTCTACAGGGAGTCTTCAAGTTTAAATAGTTTCACCAGTGGGATTACCAAAAATTTATGGGGAAAAAAATTCAAATGTTTATACAATCAGTGAGGAATAAAAATTGAGAGACCACTTTGCAAGCATAACTTTGATTCCAAAACCTAAATAAAATACTAAAAGAAAGTTATATGCAAATGTCATTTATGAATAGAGATACCAAAAATTTCAAAAAAAATTTAAAAACTAACTCCAAAAATTTACATAAAGGTATAGATATATCGTGAATAAATTGAGTTAATTCAGAAATGCAAGGCTGATTTCACATTATGAAAAATTAATCACAGTAATGTGCCTTAGTAATAGTATAATTAGAAAAATCACACAATTATCACAATAGATATAGAAAAAAATCATTTGATAGGGCAATACCTATACCACGGTGGTTATGGCACCAACCATATGCACTGAGGGTGGTGGGTTCAAACCTGGCCTGGGCCAGCTAAACATCAATGACAACAACAACAGCAAAATAGCTAGGTGTTGTGGTGGGCACCTGTCCAGCTACTTGGGAGGCTGAGGCAAGAGAATTGCTGAAACCCAAAAGAGTTTGAGGTTGTTGTGAGCTGTGATGTCATGGCACTCTACTGAGGGCAACATGGTGAGATTCTGTCTCAAAAAAAAAAAAGAAAGAAAAGAAAAGAAAAAAGAAAAAACCATTTGATAAAATGCAACATTCATTTATAATTTTGTTTTTTTTTATTTACTTACTTGTTATTTAGACATTATCTCACTCTATCACCCCAGCTAGAGTGCAGTGGCATAATCAAAGCTTACTACAACCTCAGACTTCTGAGCTCAATCATCTTCCTGCTTCCACCTCCAGAATTATGAGACTAAAGGCCTACACTACCATGCCTGGATTATTTTTGTATTCTTTTGTAGTGATGGGGGTTTCACTCTTGCTCAAGTGGATCTCAAATTCCTAACCTCAACCAATTCTCCCAACTTTGCCTCCCATGGTGCTAGGATTATAGGCATGAGCCATTGAGCCTGGCCTTGTTTATAATTTTAAAGACAAATCACTTAACTGAGTAAAAATAGAGAGGGTCTTTTTGTGTGTAATAAGGAATAGCTACAGACACAAGATACAAGATAAATTCTGAGAAGGATGCTATTTACAATGATGCTATTTTTAAGAAAAGATAAAAAGACACAAGTCAAAGATGTCTTATCTAAAAACTGCAGTCAAACACTGTACTGGAGATCTCCAGTGCCTTAAGGCAAGAAAAATAAATGAAAGGTAAATGAAGAAATAAAACTGTCACTATTTACTGACAAAATTATTATGCATCTAAAAAATCCAAAAGAACCTACAATTAAAATATTAGTATTAATGAGAGACCTAAGTATGTTTTCCAAGTACAAAATTAATATTTCTTTAAATGCAGGTATTTTTGTATATGAGCCACTAACAGAAAATAAAATTTATGAAAGACACCTTTTCATAAAGATAATTTCTCTTGAGCTCCAGATAGATTTGAGTTTGCCAACTGAAAGGACATGTAAAATGCAAGGCAGGACTGATGGAAATAGATCCATACCTATAAACAATCTGATGAAATTCCTAAATTAAAATATTGAATCTCTTCAATAGGCATAAAGAAAACAATAGCTTTCAAATGGGCTGGGTGGAGAAAGGAAACATATGAAAGAGGATCAGACTATCATCAGACTTGTCATCTGCAACCCTGCAACTAGAAGGCTGAAGAATGGTGGTCTAGAGACCACTAGGGTTCATCTTAGTGGAGGAGGAAGATAGATACACAGGAGCGTGCAAGGGATGGGAAGAGAATTTTAATGTAAGAGTAGAAATGATCAGTGTAATTATGACTATTCAGGAATGAGAATATAATAAACAACAGAATCAGAAAGCATAAAAAATCACAATTAATGACAAGAAAAGTATAAGCAGAAATTCATCCAAGTCAAATATAGCAGATATCTCCTATGATTGCCTCCCCAATATCAATTCTCCCTTCTTCTGCTCACAGCACCTGGATTATCTTTTTACTCAATAAACATCAATAAAGCACTTGCTATTGGTGCTACGTGTCATTCTAAGTTGTTACAAATATGAACTTTTTAAATTCTCCTAATAACCCATTTTACATGAACAAACTATGAAAGCTCTATTGAATGTTTTGCTGGAATTATTAGTAATGAGATGCTTTCTTTTCTCTAAAATAGCTAAGTGGATAAAATGTGAGCTTGGAGTTACTAGTGGTAATCTTTATTTCCTCATAGGAATAATTTGCCTGTGTATGAAGCTAGCAGAGAGTAAGTCTAGGCTTCAGACATACCCTCGATGATATCACTTGAGCACCTGAATCCAGCCTTACCTGACTCTACCCTTTAGAGTTTCCATATTTGAGGCACATTATTATTTTTAGTTAAGCTTTGTTTAGTTGGGTTCCTGTCACTTGCAATAATAGTTTTGTCTAAATTGTCAGCAAAATTAGAGAAAAATAAAAATAAAAGAAAATGAAAATCATGTAAAATACTTTAGAAATAATAATACAAAGTGTAACACACTAACTGTGAGTGGGATAAATTTTCCTATTAAAATATAGAGGTTTTAAGATAGAGTTTAAAAATTAGTTCAGTAAAATTTTCACTGATGAATTAACATATATAAAACAAGGTAACCAAAAAAACTGAAATGGTTGAAAATGAAAAGAACCACCAGGCAAATACAAATGAAAAAACAAACAAATGCTAACAGTAATATCAAATACAGTGGAATTCAGATCTGAGACAAAAACAGGACAGGCATGGTCATTGAAGAATATGTAAAAATCATTAAATTATTTGCACAAAAAGCAGTCAAATATGAATTTTTTAATTCCTGTAATAATAAAAATTAACTAAAATAGTGGAATATTTTAAAATATTTTTTCAATAACTAAGAAAATGACATGAAGGCTATGTTAACCAGTTTGATGGAAGTGTTTCAGATT